>JAOTOM010003465.1:0-57500 GCA_034440615.1 Ashinkailepas kermadecensis
TTGTGAAAATGATGTTTCCGGACAAAGCCTACGTGCACCGTGACACCGAAGTGGCTTGCAATAGGTGTTCAACTGTACGTCCATGTTGATGATGATGATCCATGATGCTGGGCAGATTAAAGAAGCTATAATTGTACTTCTTGTTATGATACTAGCATGGTCGAATATGGTTAGACTGCATCGTTGTCATGTTTGATGGCATTCAGCATGGGTGTAACCTCTGGGGGGGCTGGGGGGACATGTCCCCCCCACAAAAAAATAATATGAAAAGAGGCGATTTGTCACCATCAATTTATTTCGTGCCCCCAAGCCTCAGCTACCTGAGTGATCACCGCAAAACTGTACTCATATGTAAAGGGAAAATATGTATGCAAGAGAATCACCAAATATATTAGATGTCGATCTGGCCAATCAACGGGCTTCACAGGCTATCTGTCATCACAAAATCTCATCGAAGTAAATCATCAAACGTTATGAATTTCCGCTTCCAGGCCATTCTTCAATAACGTGAACCTTGACCATCTTCTGTTTTCTCGTGGGTGGAAAATTGTGGAGGTACTAAAATACTGAAAGTTAGCCGAATTTCACTAAAACACCTCTCACGCCAAAACTGCTGACCCAGCCTCATCGAACATTCACCACTGGATTTCTCATCAGAAGCTCTGCATGCATGCCTAATCTCGAAACGCTATCTTTAAAAACATGCAAGAAAAACAGCTTTCAGCATTTTAGTGCCCGACCGTGGGGCGTGAACGTTGGTGAGCCGGGCGTAGTCCCATACGACGAGTCGAATTGTGCGCCTTTCGTCGGGATTGGAGCATATTTGAGGGTAGAAAAAGACTTCGGTTAATATTTTCGTGATTTTTAACCTCTGGGTCAGGTGCAGGTCAATCCTAGGTCATGAAAGTTGGTAAGCCGGACGTATATCCGTACGGCGAGTCCAGTGGTGTACCTTTCGTCGAAATTGGAGCATATTTAAGGGTCGAAAAATACTTTCAGTGAATTTTGTCGTAATTTTTAACCTCTGGGTCATGTGGAGGTGATGCAAGTTGTTGAGTCGGACGTAGATCTATACGGCGAGTCGAATGGTGCAGCTTTCGTTGTGATTGGAGCATATATAAGGGTCCAAAAAGACGTTCAGTGGATTTTTCGTGATTTTTAACCTTTGGGTCAAGTGGAGGTGAACCGAGTGTCATGGATGTTGTTGAGCCGGACGTAGTCCCGTACGTAGTCCGGACGTAGTCCCGTACGTAGTCCGGACGTAGTCCCGTACGACGAGTCGAATGGTGTACCTTTTGTTTGGATTGGAGCATATTTAAAGGTCGGAAAAGACTTTTAGTGATTTTTTATTTATTTTTAACCTCTGGGTCACAGGCAGGTCAATCCTAGGTCATGAAAGTTGATGAACCGGACGTATATCCGTACGGCGAGTCGAATGATGTACGTTTCGGTGGGATAGGACCATATTTAAGGGTCGAAAAAGGTCTTCAGTAACTTTTGTGGCACATGCACTAAAATACTGAAAGCTGTTTTTTCTTGCATGTTTTTGAGGACAGAGTTTCGAGATTCTGCATGCATGTAGAGCTTTCGGTGAGAATTCCAGTCGTGTAGATTTGATGATGCTGGGTGCAGCGGTTTCGGCGTGAGGTGTGTTTTAGTGAAAATCAGCTAACGGTCAGTATTTTAGTACCTCCCGAAAAATTGTGCTTCGCGAGGAAACAAATTTGCATTATCGCATTATACGTCCTAGCTGTCCTACGTCCTAGGTTGCATTCCCCTGTGCATATATCGATATATCTTGAACAAACGTGACTTTGGGTGTCCTTGGGTATCTTCAAGACCATGGAGGTGAGTCATGGGCAGCTTTAACACGCGCACTGGAGGGGGGGGGGGGACGAAATCCGCCCACCCCTCCGGTTTTCGTAAATAACTCCAGATTTTATCGGTCGATATACGCCATTTTTGGCCTACCTGCTTAGAAATGTCCGCCGCGTCATTTAAAGCAAGAAAAACGGAAATCGGCCGGCCGACAATTTTTCGAGTTAGGAGCCGTTAAAGTAAAAAAAAAATCGTAGCGCCAGACCACAAAAATCGGCGCTGATGCCCTTCCCGTATATCCGCAAAAGGGAAGAGTTCTTGGCAACACTAGCGACTTGTTTGATGTATATTGATATGCTATATAGTTTCAAGGTCATGTTAGGCCACCGAGGTCAAGTCAGGTCAAGTTCATGACAGGTTAATGAAACCAAACTTGGTCAACTGGAATGTTGTCATAAAGCGGTACTGTTTGTCATTGTGTACTGTTTGTCATTGCGTTTCCATACTTTATTCATGTACTTCACTCCTTTATTCGCGAAGCCGACTGCGCCGAGCTGCCCGACGGAGCGGTCGGGCGGGCGGCCCGGTTCCGGTAACTGGAACAGGTAGCTGACCTGATGAAATGCTGCTATATAGGTGACCTGAGGTCAAATGTCGGGTCTAGCATCTGCATTGCATCATTAGTATGTCCAAAACATCATTGATGCCCATTTTCGAGCATTTAAATACAATCGCAGCGATCCATAACAATGACAAGCCAAGCCACGCAAAACAAGAAAATTTTGACAAATGCGACCTCATTTGACCCTGAAGATATTGATCCAGGGTCATGACATTTGCACACAATAGAGTTCACTACGGTACCCATCCACCCTGCGAATTTCGTTCCTCCAGCTTTAATAGTAGCCGAGATCTTAGGGGGGGCGGAATCTGCCCCCCCCCCCCTCCAGTGCGCGTAATTTTCAGAGGCCCTCCAGGGCGCGTGTTGAGCACTTAAGTCAAGTTAGCGTCGTATTCGTTTTCAGCGATGAGTTCGCTAGAGGCGTATTTGTATTGGCATTGGCATTCAGCGACGCTTTTATGATCGTTCGAATCAATTACCACAAATGCTTCTGCTTGTACTGAACACGCTGGAAGCAACAACATAGGTCTCACATGATCACCTTAACGGTCAGGGCCGAACGCAAATCGGCTTCATCGGTCGCCTCCCATTTTTTTTTCGTTTTCACCCAAACCTACCCAGACCTGGTATCAAGTAATAGCCTGTGGTGAACCATCGTGTAACATTTCAAACCGGTACATGTCAAGGTCAAACTTCAAGGTCAAAGGTTAGCTTGATTTATTAGATGGCGATATTGAAGCGATATCGATCGAACGGAGGTTCGGTTGCCATCGCTTCAATCTCCATCAAATGGGCGTCATTCGACGTGGCCTGTTATGCGGTATCAGACAGGAAAGCAATTGAATTATTTTTCGAGGACAAAGGGCAAGCTGATCCTTCGATCGCCCATTTTTTCGCTCAAACCTATCTAAATCTGCTATCAAGCGATAGCCAGTGGTGAACACTATAGTAACATTTCAAACCGGTACATGTCAACGTCAAAGGTTTGATTGAGTTCCCCGATGACCTCCCGTTTCGTCGCTATGGGTTCAATTTACAGAAAATGGACGTCACTTGGCGTCGTTATTTGTATCAGAAAGTTGACAACCCAAATAATCTTGACCGGTCAAAATTCAAACTGATTTCTTCCGTTGCCTCGCTTTTTTTTCGCCCAAGCCTACCCAGACCCACTATCAAGCGATAGCCGATGGTGAATCCTCGAGTAACATTTTGAAACCGGGATATGTCAAGGCCAAACCTCAAAGGCTAAGGCTCAAAGGCTCCAAAGTCAAAGTTTAGGTTGAATTTTTGAAGTCCTAGTGATTCGTCGCTGTGGGTTCACTTTGCATCAAGTGGGCGTCATTCGACTTGGCTTGTGCCGTATTATAATGCTACGAAATCGAACTAATTTGAAAGGTCAAAAGTCAAATCGATTTCTTCGGTCGCCTCGCATTTTTTCGCCTAACCTACCCACATCTGGTATCAAGCAATAGCTCGTGGTGAACCTCGAGTAACATTTGAAACCGGGACATGCCAATGGCAAACCACAGGATCCAAGGTTAGCTGAAATTGCTCGAAGTCCTCGCGCTTCGTCGCTACGTCTTCAATCTTCATCAAGTGGGTGTCATTCGATGTGACGTGCGGTACTCTAGCAAACTGTTCAGAAATCACATTAATTTTCGAAGTCAAAGGTCGAACTGATTTCTTCAGTCACTCCACGTTTTGCCGTTTTCTCCCAAGGCTTCCCATGTTTGGTATCAAGAGATAGCCCGTGGGCAACCCTCGAGTAACCTTTCAACCCGGGACATGTTAGGTCAAGTATCAAGGTCAAAGGTTAGTTTTAGTTTTCCCAAAGTCCTCGCGTTTCGTCGCTATGTCTTCGATTTGCATTATTTGGGTGTCATTCGGCGTAGCTTGCCGTACGGAATGTTGGGATATCGAAATAATTTTGCTGGTGTCGAAGGTCCGGTGTGTATACAATGATTGAGTGCAATCAGAACAGGATAATCAAATCTCGTTTTGTTTGCAGTCGTTGTGATAGCAGGCACTCATGTCCTATATGACTAGAAGCTCCCCAAGAAATCCGTGATAACCTGCTCGGACGGCGCTCTCATCGCTGGTTTTTAATTTACACTGCCATATTGCTGTTCCGGACATACAAAACGTAGAACTTTTCCAATTTGTTCGCTTTTCCCGTAATGGTTCAACGGAAGTTGTCAAATTTGCAAGAGAAGCCACACGTGAATGCGCACGATTGCATAACCAGCGGGAATTCATAACCGCGAGAGAGCAATGCTGTAATCAGGGGTGGATCCAGGAATTGTCATGGGTGCACTTGTCTGGAATTGCGCCATTTCTTTGGAGCGGCGCCACTACGAAAGCACCTGGAGGGGCGCCTCTGGTTGCAAAAAAATTGAAGGGGCGGGATGCACTCGGTCCTTCCAGAAGGGGCGCCATTCTTTCCAAGGGGGTGCCTTTTTATTTCATAGGGGCGCCTCTGGCTGACAAGTTACAGCGGGTACACTGGAACATTTTCAGAGGGGCGCCTTTTCTCGACCGGAGGGCCGTCACCTTCCATGTGGAGGGGAGGGGGGGGGGGGGCACATGCCCTCAATGCCGCACCCTTTATCCGCCCTAGTTGTCATGGCATTGAAATTTTTCCCCGTAAAACGGGAAAGCATGGGAAAGGCTATTTCATGTCCATATTTACTATAATAATACCATCATCCAATATTTTAATATTTCTTCTTACTACAAGTGGGCAACGTTTAACGTACTTACAACATTGCTCTATGGCGATTGTGAAATCGAGCCCAGCACATACGACATAAAGCTAGATGTTCATAGGCAGTGATAAGGAGAGAAATCTGCTAATTTCGGCGGAACTTTTTGTCCCCAAAATATCATTTTTAACAAGGGTAAATCTGAAAACCAGACATTGAACATCAAGCAGCACAAATCCAATATTTTGTTGTGGGGGGGGGCTACCCCTGTATCTTATTCAAACATACCGCGTCTCTGGTTTGTCCCCCCCCACACTTTCGAAACCGTGGCTACACCCATGGCATTCAGTACGTGTTGTAAGTAACCACTAAATGGTCTGACGTAAAATTACGCCGTTGCACGGAAATAATATACGACACTATGGTGATCATAAACTATTCAACCCCTGTTAAGGCAACTACAAGTGGGCGCTACATGACCAATGAAGTCGATGTGCCATAAAGCCCAAATAACTAACTAACTAAGGAAACTACAAGAGCTATATTGTAGAGCTACAAATGTGTTAGTTGGAAAAATAAGTTCTCATCATCTGACGTTTGTCTCGCTGTTCTATCCCATCATAATTATATTTTTCACTGCTTAGTGCACCGCAGTAATGTGCCATATTGTGCAATATGTATGGAGTGCCGAAAACGTAAACAATGAAACCACAGGAAGCTTGTGAAAATGTTCATGTTTTTGAGGACACGCTATGTATACCGTGACAAAAACGCGTGTGTTTGCATTACGATATGGATTATACTGTACGTCCATGTAAGTGATGCCTACAGGTAGAATGAAGGCATAACTGTACTTCTGATTGTGAGGCCATCAAGGTTGAACATGGTCAAATGTTTCAATTATCAGACCACCAGATGTTCCGAAGTAAAATTACGTGGAAACACGTAGATATGCCTATGGATGACCTATCGGTAGTGGGTGACCTTGAACTTTGTGAAGTTTATCAGGGCAAACTATGAGACTTACAGCAAGAAATATTTCTTATTTATGTGCTAAGCAAGCGTTTTATATCAACAGTTTTTAGTTCATTGTTCGATCTCCCATACTTGTCCAATGGGAGAAAGCTTACTCGAAATCCATTCGTTCCGAAAATCGCAGTCGTAGAAAGCAGCGGAGAACGGACGCCTATTTGAGATGTTTAAAAGCAAATCGCTTTTTTAATTTTTATATGGCAGCCAAATCATGCCGGTTTGTATTTCTGTCGTAAAATGTATCAATTTTAATGGGCTAGGGGTCACAGAATGTCACCAGGTCCCGAGGTCAAGGGGTCCCGAGGTCAAACGTGAGAAATGTTGATATTTTATCACGGATATGCTTTGTTTAATCATTTTTTCTCCAAGATGCATAACATGTCACTTCATCTTCATTATCGATGAGATATCTATCGCCAAAGATGCCCTTGTTGTATAACCACAAAATACTTCCGGAGGCTATAACTCCGAAACCGTTAGTTGGGTCGGGCTAGAACGTCATTCAGGCGTGTTCAGAGCATAAGACTACCCTGTACATAAATTTTGGTCCAAATACATTTTAGAGGGCGTAAAATGTGAAAATATTTGGTCGATCTGTCGTGAAACGCCCAAATTGACCTACCTAAAGAACGACATACCAAGCGCGAGATCTCGTCGACGCGCTGATTTTCTTCCCTATGCTCTTCAAGCTATAAGTTAGCAACAGCATCTTATCAACTCCCCCCCTTACGGTCCAAGGTGGACAAATGCCGAATACGGTTGAGGGTTTAATTATTGTTGTAACATTCCCGTAGCATGCTTCATGGTTGCGCGTCAGTAAAATGACATGACATGACCTTTTCTGTTACTATCGTGTGACTGCATACGTTGCCTTTCACTAGAATGGTCGTTGAGCTGCAGTTCTTGTGATCTTCACACTCGGATTCGGATTTATATTAGCATAGCATTGGCGAATTCACGAATATCAGGTGGATTGGGGCACAGTGCAGTCAACCTATGCCAACCTCTTCTCCACATCAATTACACGAATCGTGAAGGCCAGAAAGTGACCTATCTTTGCACTCGTGAAGAAAAAAGTAGAAGAAAATCTTCATGATATACAACGATGGTCACGACCAAGGCCATACAACATGGAACAGTCATCCGGTGATTTTACCTGTGTGTGACGTCATGCATGTGACGTCATATATTGGCACCTTCCTGGTATAATACAATGTTCGAGCGATGTGGTCAGATCTGGCAATAGAACGACACCTTCTCCACGAGGATCTGGAATTTACTAACATTTAGCATACATCGCTGCCTTTTCTAGTATCTCCAGAACACTTTTGCACCTAGTGGTGCCATTCCTAGAGACATGAAACCCTATGAGGCACCTCATGATCCTGAGATCCAAGGTGGTGCGACGGCTCTGGGAGCGTTGCTCTCAGGTCCGAAAGAAGAAGTTGGAATGTGGGCGACCCCCTGAGCGGTGTTGCCGTTGGATGCGTTCCCCAGCGGCTTCCTGCCACTTCACAATTAAGTAAGGTCCCTGCTTCCGAAGGCTCTGCACCAACTTGCTGCGGCCTGTGGTTGTGGTTCCGGCTCCCTGTTCAGCAATGTATAGGTGGGGTGAGACCGTCAGCAATTAAGCACATAGCACCCCCTAATTTTGACGCATGCATAGAGCGATTTGATGGCACACAATGGCTCATAGTCTCGACCCTTGAAGTATTTAGAGCAGATGCGTCCATTTTCCGTCATGGGGTCCTCTCTTGTCCACCTCTGCACCCACTCCGCACGAATGTTCGGGCTTCTGGGAAGCGAAAAAAACGCAATTTATCGACCCTCGCAATTGATCGACCCTCCTCGCACCCTTCGACCCTCCTCGTACAAGTAGTGCATGCTGCAACGGAGCAAGAGTTCAGTTTCGAAGGCTATGTATTGGTTTGGTTTGACTTGGATCAATTGGCTGGGATCAATCCGAGCTCGAATTTTTTTATATTATATATATATATATATATATATATATATATATATATATATATATATATATATATATTTATATATATATATATATACATATATATATATATATATATATATATATATGTTTTTAATAGGGTGTTGCCCCTAAAACTCTACATATCCGTTCTAAATTAGGCATACATGGATGTTTTTGCGATAGTTTATCGTGGCCTGTTTTAATATGTGTTTATAACTGAAACACAGGCCATTTTGACGTTCGAGGCACGTGTTGGGATGAAAATGTTGGTCATCTGATATTGAGTGCTGTGTTGCAGAAGTGGTCTAACTGACGAGGTCAAAGGTTAAAAAGAAATGGAAAAATGTCTCCAAATTGTGCTAGTAGATGATTTATGAGTTAAACCTTGCGATGTGTTACAACGAGAGAGGAGCACCCACAACATTTCAATCACATTATGATAGCCGAGAAACCATTCGCACAACCATGTATTGCATCGCGAAAATAAAAACCTGTCAATGTAGTGAAATATCAGAAAGGGCACAAACAAGGGATGGAGCCGTGTTTGGTTGCCCAGTGATCACTGCTGACTCTGGCTGACCGTGCTCACTGCTCACTGCTCACTGAGGACCTTGCTCACTGCTGCTCACTCTTGCTGACCGTGCTGCCTGTGAATCGAGGAAATTTGTAAGGGTTTCAGACACAGACAAGGTGAAAGTAAAGCTATTTTATGAGTCGGACCAGATCAGCCGGATGTGTCTCGACAAGACCGACTGCGTCACGGTACGACAGGCTGAAGGAACCAAAAGTAGATTTAAGAAAAGACTTGTTTTGAGAAACTGGTGTGAAATATATTATGTACACCAACCTGAAAACCCTCGCACCGACTTCTTAACCTTTGCTGCCCTTCGTCCGAAGCATTGCGTTTTGGCAGGCAGCAGGGGACAAACTCGGTGTGCGTGTGCACTTATCATCAAAACCAAAAACTGCTCAAATCCGCTCTTGGCCTTCCTGGTCTCAGATACAGTGACCTCATGGATCACGCTGCATGTGGAACCGAAAGCCGAAGACAGGGTGATGAACTTTCTGAGGATTATCCTCGCGGACAAATCAGGAGAAGAGGGTGAAGGTGATTCAGCCCCAGATGATGGCATGGATGAGATTAGGTACAAACAGTGGATGAGCACGCAACGCTGTACACTCGCAGAAATAGTCTGGGCCAAAGAGGAAAGCATGCGATATTTGAGGCAGCAAATCGTGAAGCCGACTAGACACCACTTTGTGGCTAACAAACAAGAGCCAGTACTTCACCTACGCAAAGACTACTGCTAAGGAGGCGAAGTGATTGTCCAGTGCGATTTCGCTGAAAATTATCATTTGTGGTGCAGGATGCTGCTCAAGGCTTCCACTGGGATTCGTCCCAGTGTGCAGTTCCCGGGTCCCGTTTGTCGTGTACTGGCGTGAGGACGGGATACTGTGCCACCAGAGCTACTGCGGTATCTCTGACGGCACAAAGCACAACACCGACATGGTGCATGCGTTCCTGCAACTGCTTATCCCAGAAATAGCAAGGGAGCTCGCGGCGGCATAGGGGGCATAGCCAAGCGTGCCGCGGCTCAAGAGAGCCTCAAGCACCCGCTTAACAGCCGGATACTGACGGCGGAGGACATGCTTGAGTATGTGTCGCACAAGCTAGTCGGCTGCATCAAGTCTATATTTGTGTCAAAGCAGGAGGAAATGGACGTCACGACCCACCTCACCCAGCGATTCCCGAAAGCCATCACGGTGAAAGGAGCACAGGAGTACCACAAGTTGGCACCAGTGATCCTCAGCACCGAAATAGTTCATCAACTGTCTACAGATGCGGGGCGTGTGCTAATGATAGCTGGTGAAGTGAGACGTGTTAGTGTGCGCGCTGATACAGATTGTGTTGATTGATATTATCGCAGTGACAGATCATCAGCTTAAACTGGGATTCTGACAAGGTATGCGATGATCTGCAGATGTGCAGATGATTACATTGCATTACATTATAATGCTGTACTGCAACACAGCATTGTATTACGTTACAATGTGTTATTTTATTATTTTACTTTATTACGCCGATGTCGACGATTCAATATAAGATAGATTAATTTAAGGCTCAGCATGTGTCAATGGATGCGTCCGCGTCAAATTTGTTCTCAAAGAGTTCGGGATGAATGTGCTTACTCAGTTAATGAGGTTCACCTTTTCGTTTCCAGAATGTGGGGTTTGAAACGCCAAGAAGTTGATATTACAGTGGTTGGCGGTGCCATAAATCCTTCAGTGGTGTCGTTGAAATATGATCTTACATTTTTGATTAGCTGACATTGATGCAAAAATACATTGCATAAGGTGAACACATTTATATTATATATATCCTTACAAGTGACGACCTAGGATTTCAGAAGTCACCAGTCGTTTGTTTGTTTGTTTGTTTATTTATTTAACACATCACAACTCGCATACAAGATGGCCAATTTTGCGATTGGCACAAAAGACCAAGCTGGTCTTGAATCTAGGTGCCTCTCGAAACAGCGTCCTTAACCTATAAAACGCTTGACCACCGACACGGTGCGACAATCGCTACCTGCCCCCCGCCAGCACGCCCCATCGCCACACAAAGCATGCACTCGTCTGGATGGTACCCAACACTATGCCTGCACCCGGTAGCACCTGGTTAGTTCTGAATGTTAGTTTGTTGTGTTAAAGCGTTTTGTGTTGATAAGAAACGTCTGAAATGTTAATGCAATAAACGGCTCAAGGTTCTTTCTGATACCATATCCAAAAATAAGTGCTTGCGAGATCTCCTTTTCAGTTAAATTAGTAAACATATTTGTTGTGCTTCGGAGTTTAGTGAATAGAATATCTCTATGGAAAGCATAAAGAGGACAGTGAAATATGAAGTGAATTGTATCCTGTTTAAAGTGGCCACATGGGCATGATGGGTCATGTAGAGGATTGATGACAAATACGTCTGGGTTTAGTTGAGTGAGGCCCATTCTAAATCTTGCATGTAGCGCGTTGCCTACTTTTGTTCCTAGCGAATAATATTGTGGTGGTATCGTGGCACCTGTGCGACCCATAATTGAACTCTTGAATTTATTGATGTTTGGTTGGTGTCTGAAATTTTCAGGAAGATTATTCCACACCTTTGTTGTGGCCAGGGAAAACGATTTTTGGAACGAGGCGATTCTATTTCGCGGGACTGTTAGTGAAGTTGAATTTATCAGGCGCCTTCCTGTAATGGCCTGCCGTGGTTCAGTAACTAGTTGTGTAATATAATTTGGGAGTCTCGTACCTGTGTGCTTGATTTTGTGAAACAAAAGAAGTTTATGAATTTCTCGCCGTGTTTTAAACTCATCCAATCCCAATTCCGACCTAATTTTTCCTGATGATGTTCTATATAGTGCACCTGTGATTAATCTAGCTGCTCTTTTTTGTAATTTTTCAAGTCTCAGTGCATCCGATATTGTTATATGCCCGTCGTATATGGCGTCTGCATAGTCAAACAAAGGCCGAATGTAAATTTTGTACAAGTTTAGGAGGATTTGCTTTGAAATCTTACTTGCAATAGGATAAAGAGGGCTTAGTGCACAGTTGACCTTTAGGATAATGTCGTTTATGTGACTATGGAAGCGCAAGTCAGAAGAAAATGTTAGGCCGAGATGTTTATGATTTTCTAAGTTTGGAATTGGCTGGCTTCCCATTCTGAGATTTAGGGGTGTACTGTTTCTCTTACATGTGAATGTTTGTTGGATCGCTTTTGCCGCGTTGAATTGTATGCCCCATTTTGTTCCAAATTCGTGTATAATATCAAGATCTTTTTGAATTGATTGTTGTGCTTCTAGTGAGCCTTGGATGTGCGAAGAGCAAAGCGACGTGTCATCAGCGAAAAAACGTATTTCATTTGTAATCATGTCCGCCAAGTCATTTAAATATATTAATGCCAAAAGAGGTCCCAAAACAGAACCTTGTGGGCAGCCCGCATTTGTGGTAATTGGTGATGATAGGCTGTTTCCTACCCTTACACGCTGTTCTCTATTATCTAAGTATGATTGTAGCCAATTTAAAGCAGTACCGGTAATCCCAGAATCATTTTTGCATTTGAAAATACGTCCTGCATGCCATATAGTATCAAAATATTTTTGTATATCCAAATATATACATGTAAAGTCAAGATTTCGATCTAAAGATGAATATAGAGTATGTGTCAAGTAGAACAACTGTAGTTGGGTCCCATGATAAGGACGGTAACCACTTTGTTTCTCAGAGAGTATATTATTTTCCGTTATGTGTGAATAAATTCGTTTAAAAACTAACTTTTCTAGAATTTTGGACACACGCGATAAGAGGCTAATTGGCCTATAATTTGTGGGATTAGAGCATGACCCTTTCTTTTTGAATATGGGCGATACATTAGCTTGTTTCCATTCCTTAGGGAAAAGTCCGAGTGATAAGGATTTGTTAAATAATTTAGTAAGGGGTTCGTAGATAAGAATAGCAAATAATTTAAGCAGCCTGGGAGGTATTTCGTCAGGTCCTGTTGATTTATTTGGATTAAGATGGTTGAGCTGCTGAAGAACTTCATCTTCAGTGACTTGCATTTCTGCCAAACTTGGAAAGCTATGATTATATTGTGCGTCCATGGAGGGTAGTTGCAAGTTGTTAGGTGATTGGGATTGTCCCGCAAAATGCGCGTTAAAGAGTATTGCCTTCTCTGCATCATCAATAATTGCACCATTTGGACCATCTAGGGGTGGTATGCTTTGGGACATCGTGGTACCAATTATCCCTTTTAAGATTTGATGGTATTTTCGAGGGCTATGTTTACATTCACCTAGTTTCCTAACCTGGCTCTTAATGTAACTGTTCTTTAGTGATTTGTTAAGTTCGGTGACTCTGTTCCGTTGATCTTTCCAATTATTCCAACTAAACCATGTCTGTATCCTTTTGGCACTTCTAAATAATCGGTCTCGTTTTCTGATATTTCTCTTGAGCTCAGAATTAACCCAAGGTTTGCTTGCCCCGTTGATTTTGATTATTTTTGTGGGCATAGA
Source organism: Ashinkailepas kermadecensis (assembly GCA_034440615.1). Taxonomy (NCBI): domain Eukaryota; kingdom Metazoa; phylum Arthropoda; class Thecostraca; family Neolepadidae; genus Ashinkailepas; species Ashinkailepas kermadecensis. Next base: position 13,219 of record JAOTOM010003465.1, read on the forward strand.
CTCTTTTGCGGATTGAATAATAACATCAGAAAACATTTTTGCGGCTTCATCAACGTCGTTTCCTAAAACATCTTCCCAGTCTACATTTTGGAGGAATGTTATGATTTTGCCGCTGTCTAGCCTATCAAAGTCCCATATTTTCTTCTTATAGATTTGCCTGGTCGACTTGGTGATATTTAAAGTTGCAAATATAGGGTAATGATCAATATTTGAGAAAGGAGGCAAGATACCACATTCAGAAACCATTTCTTTGTTTGAAGTAATGATTAAGTCTCTAAGATTTTCTACTTCGTTCGCGACTCTTGTCGGTTCGTCTATAAGTTGAAAAAGTTCCAGCGTGTTAATTGTTTCCAGAATATCTAAGTCAAATGGGGTAACTCTTCCCTTGGCGTACGACTGGTTCAAGAAAATATTGCCAGCATTAAAATCGCCCATAACAAGGATAATTGATGGATTCGACATCAGGGCTAAGGACATGCTATCATTAAATTCGCTTCTGAATTCCCAAAATGGCATTATGATTGTCTCGAAGATCAAACTAGGCCACGTTATCTTATGTCACAAGCTCACGATTTCCAAAAATTGCGTGAACAAAAATTTTAAAATTGACACAAGATGCAGTCGATCATGAAGAATTTAGCGATATATAGCTTTGTGCGATTCGTGTTACTCTTCATTGAGTTTCAGGCCACGAAAGCTTAGGTGACTTCTCAAAAATGTTCGAGGCTATAACTCCTCAAGAGTTGCTCCGATCTTTCTCAAAATTGCACAATTGGATTATAGAGCCAAGCTAACTCTATATGGGTATTTTCACCGAAATATGAAGTGTAGGGTGTCATTTTGGCCCCTTCGTTTGTCGATTTATCGTGGAATGGGACACCTACCGCAATTCGGAGAAATTTCTGTCATTCCTGTTTAACCCTTGACCTCACAACGAGTTAGAACATAAAGTGGCTTTACTTTCACCTTGCCTGCGTTTGACACTCAGAAATTTCCACGCTTCACTGGCAGCACGGTCAGCGAGAGTGAGCAGTAAGCACTGGGCACACAAACACGGCTCCACCCCTTGTTTGTGCCCTTTATAATATTCCACTACATTCACAGATATTAATTTTCGCGATGCAATGAATGGTTCCTGGGCTATCAGAATGTGGTTGCTGTGTTGTGATGTTTCTCTCTCCTTATAATTCATCGTCAGGTGTAACTCATAAATCATCTACCACGACAATTTGGAGGCATTTTGCCATTTCTTTTTAACCTTTGACCTCACGAGTATAATACTTCTGCAACACAACACTCAACCTCAGATGACTAACATTCCCATCCCATCACATGTCTGGAACGTCAAAGGGCTTGTATTTAAGCAATATACCGTTTTAATCACATATTAAATCAGGCCACGATAAACTAGCTGAAAAACAACGATGCATGCATAATTTAGAACGGATATGTGAGTTTAAGGGGCAAAACCCAGTGTTAAAAAAAATTGTTTCGAAAGATAAAATATCAAACTTAATTTCTGCATCTTTTCAAATTGCATTGCAATGCAATTTGTGAATTCCGAAATAGCCAAAAGATGTAATAGATTATTGTTAGTGCATCGATATATACTTTTGCACAATTCTTATTGTTCTTCATTGTGTTAAGGACCTCCAAAGACACCCTTGTTAGGTGACATCTAAAAAATGCCTGAGGCTATAACTCCTTTACTTTTGACCATATTTTTATTTTTTAAAATGGCACAGCTTGATTCGGCGCATCAGATAACCCCACGCAATTATTTTCATCAAAATATAAAGTAGTGGGTGTTATGCTCTTGTCGATTTGTCGTGGAATGGGCCCGCTGTTTTAGGCTGCAAAGGGTGCATCAGCGCAGCATTGACGAGCTTAATCGGCTCGCCCATTTCCCCCACCTTCCCAGTTTCCACCCCACCCTTCCCCTTCGCATCGCCTGCCCTTGTTGGTCGGCTTGGCGACGCTGCCACTGCAGCAATACGGCCAGGCCTCTGTCATCAAGTCAGTCATCGTCTGTCACGCCGGGTTCGAACACACCGACGGCTGCCAGATGCGGCCGCTGCGCTGCCATACGCCACTGATGGCCTGTCGGTGCGCGGAAGCGGCCAGATTGAGACGAAATCGTCCGGCAGCGGCCGATGGACGCTGGGACGGGCTGCCGACATTGAGCAGTTCCGGCCGACATTGGCAAGCCGGGAACGTTTCGAGTGGCCGGGCGCTCCAGCTGGCGGGACGCTGCGCCGTGGACAATGGCGAGCCGTCGCCGGCCGACCCTTGGTCACGGTGCTTAGCCGGCCGAGATCGGAGCCGGGACGAGCCGGACAATGTCGCTGACCGGCTCCACCGGGCGGCGCCGCGGCGAAATGGCCGCACGCCGGACGAGCCGGCGCCTATCGAGGCGGCACGGGGGCATGCGTCACCGCTGCCAACGGCCCCATTCGCTACATTTGCCTGCGCTCTACTGCGGTGATGATGGGACAACTTGGGCGGCGCTCGCGCTCGTGTGTCCCGCCGTCTGCACAAGTGGTCGCGAGCTGCCATCGTGTGCGCGGCGCCTCTGTTCCCCGCCAGCCGCGTGGGGAGCGGAGAGGCGCCGCCGCCGGACCGGCCGCCGCTCACCGGCCGCCGCTCACCGGCTGCCGCTCACCGGCCGCCGGACCGGCCGCCGCTCACCGGCCGCCGCTCACCGGCCGCCGCTCACCGGCCGCCGCTCACCGGCCGCCGCTCACCGGCCGCCGCTCACCGGCCGCCGCTCACCGGCTGCCGCTCACCGGCCGCCGGACCGGCTGCCGCTCACCGGCCGCCGCTCACCGGCTGCCGCTCACCGGCTGCCGCTCACCGGCTGCCGCTCACCGGCTGCCGCTCACCGGCCGCCGCTCACCGGCCGCCGCTCACCGGCCGCCGCTCACCGGCCGCCGCTCACCGGCCGCCGCTGACCGGCCGCCGCTCACCGGCCGCCGCTCACCGGCCAAACGTGGACCAATGTCTGCGCGGTCTGCACGGCACGAGACGTATTGGTCCGCTTCGGGGACTGGCCTGCCCACTGACCAAGAACTCGGGATTGGTGAGGCTGCAGATGCCCAGTCCCCACTCACTGCGGCGCACCAACACCCACGGCACACAGAGCCACGACGTCAGCACTTACCTGGCGCGACGCCCCGGTGCGATGACGAGTGCCACGGAGCGGTGCCCACGAGGAGTGACGCACGAGGAGTGACGCACACCTCAGATATGAGCGACACCGCATACCAGACACATGTACTACAGGCAGATGTACTACAGGTAGATGTACTACAGGTAGATGTACTACAGGCAGATCTCACAGAGCATTACAATGGCGTACAATGAAGCAAGCCCGAGAAAACTATCCGGCGATAAAATTAGCACTAAATTCAACAGGTTCGCCCGCTCGGAAATGTGGACACCCACACGCACCGTCGAACTATAACAATAATACCACGCAAAGCCAATTCTTTCTACTCCACCAAAATATGTTCACAAATACACAAATAATAATCACATTCTTACTAATGCCTAGCACACCAGGTCATCATCACCAGCACACACCACACCACCACCAGTAAGTAGACATGCCCACCCCCTACAACACTGTCTACATCATTGTAGCAAATTTCGGCTGAAGCGTTTTTCAATACGCTCTTGACAAAATTGGCACCCTGTTGCTGAAAGTGGTTTCCCGTGGCTGATGGTGGAATATGGCTCACGTATGTCAAATGTAAATGGGCCATGCCTAGCTATCAACACAGGATGCATGTGTTCCTGAAATTCCGGCGGCATCGCCGAAGTCGGCTGTAGCCAGGCGTTTGACTACGCCGCCTGCTGCGAGAGCTGCTACGCCTGGCGTGCAAGTTTTCAGCAGCAACGTTTTGACGCTCGATCCCATGCCCGCAGCATGAGAGACCCCACTGCCTGTGTCATGCCGTCTCTCGTCCAGCGCCGTAGGACCTGATTCACGCTGACATTACCACCGTGTGGACAGACTGCGACTGTGGACAGACTGCGACAGTGGACAGACTGCGACTGTGGACAGACTGAGACTGTGTACATACTGCGACAGTGCACAGACTGCGACTGTGGACATACTGAGACTGTGGACAGACTGCGACTGTGGACAGACTGCGACTGTGGACAGACTGAGACTGTGGACAGACTGCGACTGTGGACAGACTGCGACTGTGGACATACTGCGACTGTGGACAGACTGAGACTGTGGACAGACTGCGACTGTGGACAGACTGCGACTGTGGACAGACTGCGACTGTGGACAGACTGCGACTGTGGACATACTGAGACTGTGGACATACTGAGACTGTGGACATACTGATACTGTGGACAGACTGCGACTGTGGACAGACTGCGACTGTGGACATACTGCGACTGTGGACAGACTGCGACTGTGGACAGACTGCGACTGTGGACATACTGCGCCGCCGACTGCTATGAGCTTGGCTCGAGCTCAGGTCGGTGACAGTTCTGACTGGCCAGGGACGGAGTGGCTGACATTCCACGTCACCGACACGGCCCGCTTCACGTCTCACTATCCTTCCCCCCGTCACCTCCCCCCTCCACTTCGGCAAGCAGACACCGCTCCACCTCTCACTATCCTGCACCCCGTCTCCTCGTCCCTCCACCTCGGCCTGCGCGTCCTGCCACGAGATGCCATGGTGGCTCATCTGGGGAAGTGGCCGCTCCACCTCTCACTATCCTGCACCCCGTCTCCTCGTCCCTCCACCTCGGCCTGCGCGTCCTGCCACGAGATGCCATGGTGGCTCATCTGGGGAAGTGGCCGGGCTGCGTGACAGTCCCATGCGAGCCGGCGCCGCAGGCAGCTGACTGATTTGTGCTGCCTAACTCACGATGTGTCATTATTCGAGAGCCAAAGTCCTGCTCGGAGCGAAGTGGGGTGAACGTATATAGCTCTCCCCATGCAGTCATTTATTTGCTTCTGTGATTTACCAACCATACGCCATCAAGACTTCCCGGAAGGGTTGCCAAATCATCTTACCGCTTTCCGATATCAGTTTGCGCCCGGAAAGTGGTACTTTAGAACACGTCATGCCTTTGTATTAAGTAATGCCTGAACATTGATCTTAACTGGCACAGGAGTGATGGTCTTGAGGCCCTACAGATGGCAATCCAAACATAAATTCATGATATTCAGCCAAAAGCTTGCCAACCGCCTGCACAGTACAGCTTGCCTCGAATTCGTACAATGCCCAGGATTTTAATTGCTGTCATTTTTGCGATGGTAGTTTTGACTCGAATACCAAAAGCGTGTTTCCCAGCTGATCATCTGGTAAGGGATTATTACATTACCACCTGATAACCTACTGCACATTATAACGGATTCTGATTTTTCTTTTGTTCTTGGCATGTTTGGAGCATAAACTCTGCCTGCCTATCACTTGCTCCTAGGCATTTGTCTGCATTGGTGCATACGTATTTTCGTATGTATGCAGCGTTATCTGAGCCAGGAATCAAGTTGTGATCATTCGCAAGTAAGTTTCTTGGTGAAGCAGGTTCATACTGAACTGAAGAGGTGCTACTGTGAACTTAAATGGTTCATAACACCCTTTTCGTATATTTCTCGTAATCTTCAGAAGAAAATATGGCGCAACTTGAAGATCGTTCGCACAAGTCATCCAAATTTTCTGCAACAGCTACAATCGCCAACGTCACACCTCGCCTCATGCGTCATATAAACATGCAGACGTCTGGCGTAGTTAGCGCCATCTCTGATGCAAAATGGAAACCGGTTATATGGTGAGAATGAAAACAGACCTGTTCGAAAATATGCTCATACCTAATCTGTTCAAAGGCCACCAATGGCAACATCGAATTAAACAATATGTATTTAATTCGCAGACGACAACTGAATAGTACCGCAATCTCTTGAGTCGTTAGCGAACTAATCCTGTCCGGTTATTTCCCCAAATGAGCCACCATTTTTAACCAACAGCCACCATTCCACGTCTCGGTATCCTGCTCCTCCTCTCCTCCTCCTCCTCCTCCTCCATCTGGGCCCTCGCGCCCGGACATGCGATGTTGACCAGCAGACACCGCTCCAAGTCTCAGTACCCCGCTCCTCGTCTCCTCCTCCTCCTCCATCTGGGCCCTCGCGCCCGGACATGCGATGTTGACCAGCAGACATCGCTCCACGTCTCAGTACCCCGCTCCTCTTCTCCTCCTCCTCCTCCTCCATCTGGGCCCTCGCGTCTGGACATGATATATTGACCAGCAGACACCGCTCCACGTCTCAGTACCCCGCTCCTCGTCTCCTCCTCCTCCTCCATCTGGGCCCTCGCACCCGGACATGCAATGTTGACCAGCAGACACCGCTCCACGTCTTAGTATCCCGCTCCTTCTCCCTCCCGCTGCGGTGCCGCCGGTTTGAAAACGAATGAAAAAGTTCGGCAGAGAATATCAGCTGTATCAACGTCTCCATAAGCGGGAGACAGAGAAAGCATCGAAAGGATGAAAGACGCGCGCAATTGAACACGCTCCAGAGGCATTCAGAAACATTATGTGGACAATCTCTGTCTGACTGTGAGGAAATCGCCTTTGGATGCTTCTCCGACTCCATCACTGACGGGGGGGCACGTCATCCGAGCATCGATATAACACGAATAAAAAGCGACGACAAAAAGGTTCACAAACACCATCGCATGTCAGAAGACACGACACGAAACGCATGACGCATGAATACACACGAAAAGTGAACATACGTAATTCTGCACGTGCCGTTTAAATTGGTTGCACGTATGAGTAGCACATGTCCAGCTAGTGTGATAGTATTAACAAGACTGTTCTTTATGTCAAGCTCATTTGTATCGGGCAAACATGACACTGGTTCCGGCGTTATATACGGTCGCTCGTGTTGCAATTTACGAGACAAACTGAACCTCCGAAGGACAAACTGAACCTGAATGACAAACTGAAGCGACCTCTCCAAATGTAAGTTGGCAGGCCGCAGGACTTCAGAGTTCTCTCCACTGGTGTCGGCCCAGCGCAAATGCTGTGAGGAAACTTCAAAAGTTTTGATGCTTTGTTAGCTTTCAAGCCTCCTGGCCTGTGTAGCGCCTTGACGGGTGGACAAAAGTTATACCGGAGATCTATACGGTGCTATCAATCAGATGGGGGCAGTGTAAAAATGGCGTCTGCCAAGGGATGGGTCGGGTCGTCGGCGTGGGCCGCCAGAGTCCCGATGCACCTGGCAGAAAATCCAAATCAGCCTGGTCGGCACGAGCGTCCTTACCTTTGGAGGCTGAAGGCTGAGCGAGGCTTTGCAAGGCTGATGAGTTTCCAACGACGTGCTCCGCAATCACGCAGTAAGCGCTGGCGTTTAGTTTGGTCGTCGAACTGCGTACTTCAGCAACAGCAAAGTCTGCATTCATGCATAATGATGAGTTTTAGATCTTGTCGCAAAGGACAACATTTCGGATAAGGTCACGTTGGGGAGTGAAAACGCTGCAAAATAGGGATCATCGCCTAGCCCCATCACAAAGAAAAAAACATATTTCATAACAAGTAGGCTATCTTAATCTTTATCATCGACTGTGTGGTCAATTCTGCCCCTCACCCTGTAGAATATTCACCATAACTTAAACACGCTTCGAGGTATGTCCACGAGACATTCAATAGCTATCAACTGTATAATTATACGCCTCTTGCCAAAAACAAAGTTATGAGTTCATGATGGATCAGGCTTGATTGACGTCAGTGTGACATGTTTGCCGATTTTTAACGCAACCGCATGGGTGCACACACATTGATATAGGAACGGAACGAATGAAGATATTTGATGTGTGTGACCGGAAAGCGAGTGGATAATCGACATGCTGCAACGATGTGTTGATTGAACACTTACACGTTGAATTATCAGCGTGTCAAAGTCAAAATTAGGGAAAAAAGTACTGTCGAATAATTTACCCATAGCTTGAATATTTCGTGAAAATGAAGCCCCCATGAGTACCATAAATGACTATGAATAATGTCGCTACCACATTTTAAGAACTCATCTATCAAAATGACTTAGCTATGGCTTTTAAATGCATCGAAGTACATACCATGCAGACCCGGTGAGGAGTTGGCCCGTCCCGACCCGACCCGCCCCGACACTCGGCCGCGGAGCTCGGCCAGGCTGGGCAGACCAGGGTCAGCTTCAATACGCACTTCGGACACAATGTCTCATGCTCTCTGAGCCCACACGCAACGGCGTTATCAATTGCCACTTGAATTTTACAATCGACCCAGCCGTTCTTGAGATCAGCGGGTAGCAATATTTGCGCATGGTTGATGGTTTGTTACTAACCAGTCCGGTAAATGCCGGGTTAAAGCAACAGAAATTCAAAATGTATATTATGTAGTCCGTTGTGCATGAGCTGGCTGATGGCTCCCTGAAGTAGCTCAACACACATGGCCACCAGGGACTTAGTGCCTCACCCTGTCATTCGCCCCCCACCCCCGTCCCCCAGATCTGGAGAACTAACAAACGGGCTGAGCAGAAAGTCTAGCGCCAATAATTCCCTTAGCTTTCATCGTTTCTCGACAGCACTTCACTATAACACGCGACCTGTCTTCACAGGTGGTGTTGAAATGTGGCACTGCGCCGAAAACCATTCGCAAACTTCGAGGTATCTCGTGGCGTCCTTGCGTAATTATCATCGTTAAAGGCATGAAATTGGTTCCATAAAGTTCTCGGAATCATCAGAGCTTATCAAGGTGTTCATTTTGTGACTCCGGCCCGAAAACGAGAGGTCACGTCAGGTCAGGAGTACGTGGATAAGTGTGCATCCAACGTGGCCCCAACTAATTGTAATTGACTTAGTTTTGTAAATCTGTGCCTCCCCATAACACTACTTATCATGCCAGCTAAACTTGACTTTATTGCCGATCAGATTTACACTTAGCTCCAGCACGCTGCCGACAAGTATCTTTTTTCCTTCTTTTCCTAATGTCGACCCCTGTTTCGTATGCAGCAGCCTATCCTATTTGGTTACACGCACAATTAAAGGCTCCGTTGATATTGGGCTTTCCTGTGGCCAGCTATTCAAAAGTTAGGACAGCCAGCTTAGGAATGCCTCAGGATGCCAACACATATGTCATCTTTCTGCATACCTCCAGTTCACTACAACTGGTTGCATCCTTTTTTGTCTTTCTGTTTGCAGATAGGCCACCACCAGTTATTAGTAGAAGTAGCCCTAGGAGCACCTCAGCTAGGTAGCAAGCTAGTAACACCAAGGAACTCCTGGGGCTGCAAAGTGAAATGTGCTATGAAGGGGGAAATGAGATGTTGGATCCATGTATATGCACATGCACAAGCACACATACCTGCATAAGCACACACATGAAACATGTACACCTACACTTATTTCACATGCATAGACACATATGCACTCGCACATCATTTATGCAGATATACATACATACACATATACTAACATGCACATGCATAAACATACACACATATGCATCCATAAACATTTACACACATACACATGCACACACCTGCATATACACACCTGTATTTACATGCAATTAAGCATATAGCTACACATGCATCATCACATATGCATATACTTGCTGATCCAGCTTTATTCACACCTACTTATATTAACCACCTACATATCATTCATCTGGCTTTTGTAGTGTGATACATAAGTTAATGGAATATGCTCCAATAACTTGTTTATATCTTCCTTCTTAATAGGTAAAGATTACAGGAAGGAAATTCTGAACCAATAATACTATTCCAAGTTCTTGGTGCTATAAATGATATGAAATGAAGTCTATAGGATTTCGATGAAAAAGGTACATGGAAATGATCAACATGCCTTAAAATACTTGGTGATGACTATTGGAACATATTCATTATAGTGATTGGTAATGTTTTATTACAAAATATGTGAAGTAGTAATATGCTCTGTTCCTGTACAATATGAGGGAATTTCAAAATGTTATATTTGGCAAACAATTCATTTGTAGGGTATGCATAGTGCTGATTATAATCAGCACTATGCAATTTAAATACGGAAAAATCAAAGGATTATGTAAATAATTCAAGTAACGACCTATGATCAACTATTTTGCTCTTTTCATTATTCCTAGATTTCTGCTAGTTTTTGCATCAACGTACGCTATGTGATACTTCCATTTTAATTTTTCATCACATATTACACCACGATATGTGATTTGCCGTTTCCTGTGAACTTTTAGAAAATTTATGGTTATGTTTAAGTCAGCACTAGGCATACAGGAATACATTTGGTAAATTGATTTTGTGACATTCAGTGATAATCTATTAGCTTGAAACCATTCAGTTATTCCTGTAACAATGGCATTGACTTTAATTTGTAGTTCCTTTATATTTGTAGGTTTTATCATGGCAGCAGCATCATCAGCAAATAAATATGATGTTCTATCTAAAGAATTACCCGCATCATTTATGTATATAAGGAAGAATAGTAGACCAAGTATGGAGCCTTGTCGAAATCCAATTGTAATGCACTCTGCATCTGAGATTTCATCGTTAATTTTCGTTTCCTGGTAACGATCTTTTAAATATGAATGTGCTATCCGGAGTAGAGTTTCTGAGAAGCCAATATGTTGGATTTATAGTGGAATGTCCATGCTCACAGTATCAAACGCTTTTTCAAGTCAACATAAAGTCCACAAGTAAGTTCTTTCTTTTTCAAAGATTTTGTAATTTCATCATAAATGTCAGCAATTGGCACGTATGTACTATGTTTTTTCTAATTCCAAATTGGGGTGTACTGAGTATATTATTCAGTTCCAGATAAGATATGAGATAAGAATATACCATTTGTCAAGGATTATTGAAAATACTGGTAGCATAGAAATGGGCCTATATTTTGTGAATTTGTTCAGTTCTCCTGTCTTTAATATGTGGATAATTATGGCTTGTTTTAGTTGTTTAGGAAAAACTCCACTTCTCAGGCAGAGGTTAAAGAAGTGGGTGATTTATTTAAGGATAATTGTGTAAGTCAGTAAGATAGTTTTTGTACTAATGCCATCAGCCCCTCAATGAACATAGTTCGGTGACTTTATAATTGTTTCAACTTGGATTTAAATAGTGTACATGCCTTGTTCCAAAATAGCATAGTCATGCCCTGCAATGTAATCTATTGGATCTTTGTTAGAAGTAGTAGTCTTGTTTTCTGATTTGCTGCCAATAGTTGAAAAGAATTTGTTGAAGGCATTAGGAATTTGTTCTGTTTTATATTTATTATCGTCTTCATCTAACATGGCTCCTGGGATTTTTTGTTTTGTTCCGTGTTTATTTATCAGCTCATGTAATATTTGCCAATTTTCTTTCCATTTTATTTAGTGTAGCTTCTTTTCTTCTCTGATGATCTTGATGTTCCTGAATTGTTTGTATTTAACTTCATTATGTGAAGTTGGATTTTTAATATACTTCTTATATAGTTTGTTTATTTCGATTGATGGTACGTAATATATCAGAGCTAATCCAGGCTTTCATGGGGGTTTCCCTCCGGCTTGGGATTATTTGCTTTGCAATAATATGCATGCCATCATTATATGCTGATAGAAAATCGCTGCATGCTATGTTTGGATCATTGTGCGGATGGAAATTATTCAATCTTGATACTAAATAGTCATTTAAGGGATGGATTTGGTTGTAATAAAGTATTTATTTTGGATAACTTGACTTCTTTTCTTTTGCCTGGGCAGTTAATGTTACAAACACCGGAAAATGATATAAAAGGTCTTCTATCAGTATACCTGATGAGGAAATGTATGAAAGACATTTATGAAGATATTGTCCAATAAGGAACTAGTAGTATTTTGTACTCGAGTAGCATTTGTGATTGTGGGCAGAAAACTATATGACAATAGTTGGTTTGAGATTCTCTCCACATTTCTGTCATTTTGTATATTTAGAAGATTGTAGTTGAAATCTCCTGTCATAATTGTAAGCTTCTTCTCATTCTCTATCATTTGTCATAATTTTTCAGTGCCTTCAAGAAAATTATTGTAGGGGAAAGTTGGGGGACGATAAACCTGGCAAATGATAATTGATCTGGTACTATTTTGAGACTCAAGTTTAATTTAAACAGCAGCAGCTTCATCAAGTTAATGTACAATATCTTTTCTTTCCCTTGATTCCAAACTATTGTGAATGTAAATTGCAGACCCCCTCCTTCTCCCTGCCTTCGAGTTGCTGCATACATTTTGTACTTGCTCATTTTGAAGGCTTTTATATCTTTGCTAAGCCATGTTTTTGATAAACATACAGCTGACCAGTTGATTCCTGTTGTACCTAAGAAGTTTTCTAAGTCATCAAATTTATTCTTGTGACCGACCTAGCATTTTAGTGTATTATGCAAAACCCCCTGTGCACATTTGTTCTAAGTTTGTTTGGAAGTACATAAACAAATTGTCTTAGGGTGTGATCACATTCATAAAATTTATCTCCCAGGCCCCGTTTTAAATAGTTGAGAAAACTGGCCTGCCCTTGATATATGTCCCCGGTCACTGTAATAAGTGGCGTCGCCACGAAATTCTTCCAGGGGGGGCAATGTTGATAGGGGGCCTCCTGCTCCCCGAAAAGGGGCCTCCACTGTGTTAGGGCCTCCTCTTGCTTTTTAGGCTCTTAGTATGGTTCCCGAATGGGAACATGATTTCATATTGATGTCTTGTTTGTTCTTGGCATGGTATATAATTTACGCAAAGCGCAGTAGCAAGAATCTTTTTTTTTCGCTGAGAACCGAGCCATACCAGGGTATAAATAAGCAAATGTAGATAAATACGTCAGTGCCAAAACAAACCAATATCTTTATGCTTTATCGACGAGAAGAATCTTCCCGCTGGCCTCTAGATTGTAGCGAGCTGGTGGGGCTCGTGCTGAGCATATCTTAAAGATATCTCCCATTGATCAACCCACTTCTTTGTTCACCAAGTTTAACTGAATATAGCTAGGTTCATCACTACTGTTAGTCATTCCCACCAGCTTGATCTCATAAACAAACTTAAACGATCATTTCTCAGTCCCAGGACAACAATTTCGCGAAGGTGACAACGAGAAGTGGATTGAATTGGTTTTCTGATCGTTATCTTAGGGATTTTTTCTTTCTTTCATAACATTTGGTGCTGGCTGAAATGCACTTGGCACAGAAGCTAAAATAATAAATACTCCGAGAAAATAAATTCACGGCAAGAACAAGCATTGAACAACCATGCATCAATGGCAATGCAACAATGTAACAATGACAATGCATAAATAATGCAAAACCTTCGAATTCCACGCCGTCACGCCCATGGTTATCGCTGTGCTGTACCGTTTTGTAAATTATGTCGTTGAGAAGGTACTGAAGCTGGGAAGCTCTAATCATGCAGGCTGTAATCACAGAAGACAACTTTGTAGGAAGAAAATACATTTTAAAACATCATTCCTCCCATTTAATATGGGGCATCGGTGTTGTTTTGTATGCTTGTGAGGGTGAATTTACCCCCGCAATGTTGGCTTTGCTCCATGGGCGTAAGTTCTGAAAATTATTGAGAGACCAGTGACGCACCCATATTTGCGTCAAGGGGAGGGGGCAAACGTATTTGGAGGGGGTCCAACTACTGACTAAAGTCTTCCGATTTCGACCACTATTTTGTCAAAGGGGAACTTTTTAAATAAAATAATTAGTGATCAACTGAATTATCCTGTGGAGGGGCCTAATCTACCACTATCGTTTCTGATTCGTCGGATTTCAACCCTAGCTCCCACAACCTGTTCAAATGTATTATTTTGGTATTCCTTGATAAGTCACCTCGCACTGCTGAAATTACACCTGCACAAATCACTTTAAAATGTAAAATTTTCCAATTTCAGACATTCCAGTTCATAGTACCCGGTCGCCACGACTCCAACGTTAGTGCACGTGCACACCCATCTTGCGCATTCGGCGCATTCGTCACACTTCGTGCGATGCTACGGATTCTGCTGGGCCTCCTACGCTTTGTTAATTGCTGCCACATGATAGACTTACGCCATATCTGACGTGATAAAATGCTTCGTATGGGCGTTCGCTGCGAAAATTAGATTAATTAAATTCGATCATTAGTTCCCTTCTTGCCATATTTTATGGTGAAGAAATGCGGATACCCGCTGAGCTTTGATGTACCTCATATCTTTTATTAAACATGCTTCCAGGTTGGCAACCGAACCGAGGCCCTGTCTGAGTGTGCTTCTTTGGACCCGTTTCGTATTTCTTCGTCTACGGATGTGTCCTAAGGCTCCAATTCATTTTGTTAGAGGCCCAACGCATTTTCGAAACCCCTGCTCGTTTTAGGGTTTTGTTGCTTTTTTGCGCACCGAATATTTATTTTTTAGTTGTCGGGGCGCTTTCGAAGATCTCGATGTGTTTACTTAGTGCCCGATATTTTTGTTCGTTTTGGGATCATGTTGCTTTTTGCGACCCAGCCTCTTTTCAGGCCCTTGTGCGGTCATATGGCCCCTGTGTGCCTTGAGAGCTTCCGATGTTTTTGTTTTTTTGTTTTTTTTAGTGTTCCCGGTATATATAGTTATGGCTACAACGCATGTTTTCGGACCTTGCCGCTTTTTACGAGACTGCGCTTTGGAGGGCCAGTCGCATTTTCGGTCCCCGTTGTGCTCTTAGGGTCCCGCTGTGTTTATTTGGGGATTCTGACGCATATTTGTGGGGCCCCAGTACAACTTTGAGGTTTCGGTGCTATTTTTATGGGTCCCAGCGCGACTTATCGCGCCCAGACGCGTGGTTCCGGGACCCAACGCCAGTTATCTGGGCTCAACGCGATTTTTGTGGATCTTTTCTGAATTTTCTTTAACTTCCGAAGCCTGCCCTGATTTTTCGAGTCCCTGGTGCCATGTTTTTGTATCTCACCTCGATTTTCTTCGAGCTCCGGTATGTTTTTAGATGCCGTACGCGATTTGTCAAGGCATCTGATGACATGTTCGGTGCTCCAGAACCATTGTCCTGACCCGGACCTTTTTGCAATCCCTCCTGATTTTGGAGGGCTCCGACTTTATTCTTCGGATACCGATGGGACTTTGGGGGTCACACGGTGCCTATATGGGGCCATAGACGACAATTGTTGGCAGCCCCGACGTTAATTTTTGATGCCCAGACCAAATTTTTGGTACTACCGATGGGTCCGAGCGCGAAATTTTTGGTACTACCGAATTGTGGGTCCGAGCGCGAAATTTGGTGGGACCGGTTCGAGTTTGCGGGGCGCGTTGTACTTAGCTGTGACCCCAACGCGATCTTGTCGGTTCCTGTTGCAGAATTTCGTGCCTCGGAGCGAGTTTTCTGGGGCCCAACGTATTTACTTTGAGCCCCTACGCGAATTCTGGTGGACCGACGCGAATTTTTGTGGTCCCAGCGCGACTTTTGGGGGCCTCGGCTCGATTCTTGGGAGCATATCCCTCTTAGGATGGAGGGGCCATTTGCCCCTTTGATATGTCACTGCGGCCACCGAAGGAGTTCTATTTTTTCTATAGGTCCTTACGTGATATTTTGGGTCCTGGTACGATTCTTCGGTCTCCAGGTGCGATTTTTTTCGGTGCCCTGACACGTTTTTTTCCAGTGCCCAATGGGTTTTGCGGGGACTTTGACCCGATTTGTTGTGGGCGCAGAGTGACATTCCGGTTGATAATTGATTTTTGGGGCAGCAGCAACCTTTGGGGTCCAGGCGCGACTTTTTTGGTCACCAGTGAGATTTTCGAAGGTTGCGACGCGACTTCTTTAGTCCAATGTAATCTTTTGTGTCCCGACGTCATTTGCTTGGATCCCTAGCGCGAGTTTTAGCGACCTCGACACTTTGTGGGTGTCCAATACGTTTTGGATGCTTTTAGTGTCATTGTTGGGGCCCAAGAGTGATTATCCATGTCCGGATTGTTTTTCGTTGCCCCGGCTTCATTTGTGTCTAAATGATACTGTTGGGGAACGGTACGACTTATCGTGCCCCTAGCGTGACTTTCATGATCCGGGCGTGCATTTTTGGTACCCATAGGCTCAGCGAGATTTTCAGGGGCCCCGGCCGGATCTTTTTGGGCCCATGTCGTGATTTTCAAGTACCCCGGCACGACTCCTGCCATTTCAGATGCTTCTAGCAAATTATAGACCTCCTCTCGCGTCTTAGGGGTCTCGTCTCATTTCCTGGAGCTTCTTTACCGGTTTTGGACGTCTTCTCGTCCGTCCTACCCTCCTCCATATTCAATGGTCCTCCTCTCCCGTTTTGGAGGACCTCCTCCCACATCCTGGGGCCCCTTTAACATGGCATGGGACTTCCTCCTCATGTTCCAGGGGCATCCTCTGCCAAATTAGGGGCCTCCTGCCACGCCTCGTGGGCCTCCTCCTTTGTCCTCGCAAAGCTTACCCGTCTTGAGGGGATCTTCAATTTTGGAAACCTCGCCTCCTTCCATACCTGCTACCTACCACTCCCATTTTAAGGGCCTTCTCTCATTTCCTGGGAATTCCTTCCGGTCGTCGGGGCCTCATTCGGCCCTGGAGACCTCCTACTCCATCTCGAGGGACTCCTCTCGAGTCCGGCAGGGGCCTCCTTTTTCTTTTTGAGGCTTTCTTTTTCAAATTAGGGGCCTCCTCTCACGTCTTCGGGGCCTCCTGTTCCGCGTTTTGATTCTATCTTTACCCATTTTAAGGTTGGCCTCTTATCTCCTGGTGGACTCCTGTTCTCTCTTAGGTGGCTCCTCTTCCAAATTACACGCAACCTTTCCTATCTCAGTTACTTTGTCATTTCCTGGGGACCTTCTTACCCGTCTTGAAGCCTTCTTTCTCGCCTGGGAGCCATCCCTCTTATCTAATGGCCATTCTCTCCTATTTTAGGGGCTTCCTCGTGCATCATAGGGTCTCTTTCCAATCTTATATCGTCCTCTTCCGAATTAGGTGCTTCCTGCCACTTTTCTGGATTATCCTTTTCTATCTTGGTGGAACCTTACCCGTTTCGGGGACTGCTTTTACGTCTCCGAAACCTCATCTCATATCTACTGGCTTTCTCTTCCGTCTTAGGGCCTTCTCTCATTTTCTGAGGTCTCCCTTCCCGTATTGGGTCCTCCTTTGCAATCCTGGGGGCCTCCTTTGCAATCATGAGGGCCTCCTTTGCAATCCTGGGGGCCTCCTTCGTAATCCTGTGGGCTTCCTTCGCAATCCTGAGGGCCTCCTTTGCAATCCTAGGAGCCTCCTGTGCAATCCTGGGGCCTCCTTTGCAATCCTGGAGGACTCCAGGATTGCAATCCTGTGGGTCTCCTTTGCAATCCTGGAGTCCTCCTTTGTAATCCTGGGGGCCACCTTTGCAATCCTGGAGTCCTCCTTTGTAATCATGGGGCCTCCTTTGCAATCCTGGAGTCCTCCTTTGTAATCATGGGGGCCTCCTTTGCAATCCTGGAGTATCCTTTGCAATCCGGGGGGGCTCCTTTGCAATCCTGGGGCCTCCTTTGCAATCCTGGGGGCCTCCTTTTCAATCCTGGAGGCCTCCTTTGCAATCCTGGGGGCCTCCTTTGCAATCCTGGAGGCCTCCTTTGCAATCGTGGGGGCCTCCGTTGCATTCCTGGGGTCTCCTTTGCAATCCTGGAGTCCTCCTTTGCAAACCTGGGGGCCTCCTTTGCAATCCTGGGGCCTCCTTTGCAATCCTGGAGTCCTCCTTTGAAATCCTGGTGGCCTCCTTTGCAATCCTGGGGCCTCCTTTGAACCTGGGGGCCTCCTTTGCAATCCTGGGGGCCTCCTTTTTTGCAATCCTGGGGGCCTCATTTGCAATCCTGGGGGCCTCCTTTTCAATCCAGGGGGCCTCCTTTGTAATCATGGGGGCCTCCTTTGCAATCCTGGGTCCTCCTTTGCTATCTTGGGGGCCTCCTTTTCAATCATGGGGCCTCCTTTGTAATCATGGAGGCCTCCTTTGCAATCCTGGGGGCCTCCTTTGCAATCATGTGGGCCTCCTTTGTAATCCTGGAGGCCTCCTTTGCAATCCTGTGGTCCTCCTTTTCAATCCTGGGGGCCTCCTTTGTAATCCTGGAGGCCTCCTTTGCAATTCTGGGGGCTCCCTTTGCAATCCTGGGGGCCTCCTTTGTAATCCTGGAGGCCTCCTTTGCAATCGTGAGGGCCTCCTTTGCATTCCTGGGGGTCTCCTTTGCAATCCTGGAGTCCTCCTTTGCAAACCTGGGGGCCTCCTTTGCAATCCTAGGGGCCTCCTTTGCAATCCTGGGTGCCTCCTTTTCAATCCAGGGGGCCTCCTTTGTAATCCTGGAGGGCTCCTTTGCAATCCTGGGGGCCTCCTTTGCAATCCTGGGGCATCCTTTGCATTCCTGGGGGCCTCCGTGCCAATTGTTGGCACTCTCGTGATTTCTGGGGCCTCCTATCCTGTCCTAGGTGACTCCTTCTTCAAATTAGGGGCCTCCTCTCACGTCTTGGAGGCCTCCTCTCGTGTCTCGTCGGCCTCATTGCTCACTTTTTTCCTGTGCATTTCCGGATAGGGGCCTCCTCAAATTTCAGGGGGGGCGGCGCCCCCCTGTTTGACGGCAGGGGGGCGACTGCCCCCCCCCCCTGCCCCCGCGGTGGCGACGCCCTTGACTGTAATATTTTTTAAATGCCTACCTTACCTTGAATTTTTAGTGTTTCTGCTTCACCTAAATAACCTAGTTCCGATACCAGTATACTTTTGTCACTTTTTTCTGATCGGGACCCAGATTGGGTTGTCACGAGAAAATAAATAGAGAAGAAAGAAAGAAAAAATAATATAAATCAATGTGTGTTTGTAGTCTATTCAATTATGGTATTTGGTATTCATTTCACTTCAGGTACGTACCCAGTCACATGTATTTTTTCAAACATTCAAACTTTCAACAAACATTTTTTGTCATTTTTGTGACCGCCTGGTTCAGCATAGAGGGTGGTTTGTAAATAAAATGCATCTAAATAAAATGAGTAATGGCTACGCGTCTGAATATAGTTATTCAGGAAGTGATTTGAAAAGCAAAATGAAGTACTATTATTTCACAAAGTCTTTTTTAGTTATCTGATTGCAAAGCTAAATAATTATTTTGCCTAACTATAAATGACCTTAAATATCTTGCAGCTGTATGCATGGTTGTCATACGTACGCAATGTTTGTAAGTGAAAAGGAGTTTCATTGATGGAGTGTTCCAAGGCCGTATACAGGAGTGTTGTTACATACCTATTCACAGTCGTGATCGATTGGCTGTACAGTAAATTAGGCAGTCCCTAGGTATTGATGCTAAGTGTCCTATTTTATTGTGCGGTACCTAAAAATGATTCAATGAATGATTTCCCGCCTACGTAGATGGGCAAGTGACCACCTGATAAGGCTAATAGGTATAATTTAACTTGCTTTTGATGCTGACATGATATGTAATAACATTTATGGCCACCCATGTACCTAGGTAGGTAGGAGGTAGGTACATACTTAGGGAACTCCATCATGGAAGCATGGTAGGATGTATGTAATAAGATTGCAATGTGATGACAGAATGGATGCTGAAATTGGATAAGTAGGTAGGTAGGTAGGTAGGTAGGTAGGTACCCACCTACCTAGTTGGGTGAGAAGAAATCCAGCCCACAGTCAACAGAACAAGAGTCAGAGGTGGATCTGCATCCAGGTGAAAATGGATGTCGTGGCACACATGGATGTAAATGTGTGCATGAATACACACAGATGCATATACATATACATAGGTATATACATATACATACATATCCATACCCATGAGTATTGGGAATCAATCCCAGTCCATAAATGTGCATATGCTATGCTGATTTTTGTCCTTCAAATGCTGCTGCGTGGACCATTTAATAGCACAATATCTAAAAGGAAACTAGAACATGGCAACACAATACGGATACATGCTGAAGCACCTCTGCATGGTAGATGATTGTATTGTTAATGGTCAGCTTCGGTGGACTGGTACCAGTGTGTACCCTCTGTGGATATATTATATACTGTATGCCACTAGCTGTATGAGTTTGTAATTACTTACAGCTCATTCGTGTAAGTTTCTCCATAATTTCACGAGTGCTCAGGAGTTTTGAACATGGCACCCCTGGTGTCTCAGGTTAAACATTTTCTTGGAAGCAAGACAGCTTGTGACTTCACCTTTCATTCACACTCACATTCACTCGCCATACTCCTACGTCATACCAATATGACGCACCTTGGCAGTATGAGCGGGAGCATAGCCAGGGTGTGTCTTAGTATATTTCAATGCATGTGAGTCTAAGCTGTCATCCAGAAAAGCTACCATGTCCCACATCATCTATGTATGTTCAGTCCATAAGAACATGAGCCCATGCAAAGTATTTCCATGTAAATATACATCAAAATATTTTTTTAGGTGGTCCAAACAACAGTTGATCTGGATTATATGTGGCATGCATATGTTAGCTTTCCCATTTAGTGCTCTGCAATCGATTCCCATGCCCGATTCCTTCCACCTCTGGCCCAACTCCTGGTTGTGCGTATCATGTACTCCTCTAGATCCAACCTCTGGGATTTTGTGCTTCCTGCAGGTGCTTCCTCTTTATTGAAGGATCTTTGGGACTGATGGTATGTGTGGACTTAGATGGTGCCTTTTCAGTAGCCTGTATAATCTCTTGCTGTGCCATATTGTGATGTATGTGGACATACCTCTGTTCTTTGCTCGTACGTGCCATGATCTCTCCATTTTTAGTGTCGTAGTTGACTATAAGGCCATTGTCCCATAGATCTCCTGGCACCTGCATTTGTTTCGCCCGTTTCGCTGTCAAATTTTCATGTACTATGATTTGTGTCTTGTCACCCTTCTGAATGAATTTTGAGTCGTAAACAGCACTCCTGTCATCAAGGTCTTGAAACATTTACCAACACCCTCTTATTTTGTCTCAGACAGTGGCATGCGGAGATTGAGCCTTTCAGTTTCACTCCATGTTTCTCTTCTATGACCTTTTTTTTGTAATTTCCCTTTTTTTTTTGGTTCGTTATATGTATCCGGTGGGGCAGATGGGAACCAACCCCACCCAAAATCAGAGAATCCTTCTGAAGATATTGCTCAATTTCGTCCATCTGATTGTTTGTGTCCACTAGTTCCTTTTTAGTTGTTTTTTCCTCCTTTAGTGGTTTCATCTCATCTTTGATTTGTTTGCACTCTTTCTTGATGTCCTGCATATCTCTCTTCTAAGCTCCATTTCAAATTTTATGTATTCCCTCTTGGATCAATTTGTTTGCATTCTCCATGACACACCCAGTCCAGGTCCCCAATCTATTATATATCAGCTAGTAAGCTTTCAGTTGTGTATATAATCCTATTCTAGTTTTACTTACTAATTCACCAGCAGTAGCCCAAGCACGGAATCATAAAAATAACACCAGAACAAGACTATCCGTATCTATTCCCTGATCTACCAGTGCGCCGCTTATGCCCCGTATACTTATACGTCCGGACCGCTCGCCGTCAGAGATGAATGAATCTTGTACGAATCTTGTACGAGCCTATCTTTCCACAGGAGCTTCACGACATTCCTTACTCCAGACATACGGAACCTCCTTACATACGGGAAAAATGTTATTTTTTCCCCGATTTACTTTCGAGGTCGAGAAATCAGCATAATGCACACTGGTACTAGAGTATGTGTGAAACACATATCCAAGAAATAGACCTATTCAGATGACATATGGTTAAATATATAGCAGGAGACCTTTTTCAGTTTCCTGCACCGGAAAAATATTCTCATTTCTTTCCATATTTAGAAAACATTTCCGCACCGGCTTTTGAAGGCAATGCTGGCAAGTGTAATTGCTGTAATGATTCGATATGTCGATTAGGTATTATGGCTGCTTGTTGTGAGTAAAATACACATTTACGAAGGCATGAACAGAATATGTCGATCAGTGACGAAGGCCAGGTCAGGTTTTTCGAACAAACATAAAGGCTCCTCGAACTTCCAACAATGCGGCCACGTTTGTCTAGACAGATCCCACTTTGGTTGGTTATTGGTTTTACGACACGTCGAACGTTGAGTCATATAGCGTCGCCAATCTCTCACGCCGATTGGTCGCGGGCGAAGAGTAGCGACAGATCCCACTTTAGAGGTAGACTGTCATTACCTATGATTTAATTAATCAAAGCTCAGTATCTATGTATACCTGCTCAGTAACTCCAGGAAAAGAACTTCCAGTTGCTGGCATCGGCACTTGCTTCTCTCTCTCTCCCCTCATCATCCGTTGGGAACTTCATGCGCATTTCCGCGAAGCGCCTTTCGTGTATGTCATACAGCTGCTGATTACATCCATTTATAATTTCAATTTAGATACTTACCATAAAACTAAGGCAATGTTTACCTCAAGAACAACAACTATGATGCACACATCTCATTCCTAGTTGGTTTGTCTCATCGGCTCATAAGTTGGCAGTTTTCGTTTTCACTTGATACACGCGACAGTGTTGTGGTGCACAACACTGTTGTGGTGTACAATGTTGTGGTCCACCTTCACATACCGTCTTTCATGGCGTATTTCACCTCCTCCCTTTGTGACAATTAAACATATCATGCATTCAGACGGGGAAGGTCTAACCTAGTCTGCTTCGAAATACTAATGCCATTGTCCTATGGCCAGCTTCTAGTGATCAACATCCCAACATTCATAGCTTCATTTGCTTTGATAAACATGACGATTGAAATATTTCATGAAAGCCCATTTAGATACTTGGCATGCTAGGGCAGGAATGCGACTGCAGGCGGGACATGGCCTACCGAATGTGATGATTGATGGTGTCTGCACATGCTAGGGGTAACAGTGTGATTGCAATCAACCGAACAATGTAAGGGTTAGTGACGGTTGGGAATTCAGAGAACAATGGAATATATTCAGTCCCACGAATACATTGATGATTCGACATTGTGGGCGCTGGCAAGCGTGACGACTACACGTTTACTGTTTTCGTGACAAAAGATGTCGCCTTTGACCGTGCATTTTTGGGGCAGATCATCAACATAGGCTAACCTGAGCATTTTAGTGTAGGAAACCATGCATTTATAAAACAAACAAACAAAAAGAAAATATGTCCTAAAAATTCCCTCATCGGGGCAGAACTTGGGAGTGCAGAACCGTATCCAATCCGTATCCTTTTATGCAGTATATATGTCATCCAAGCCGTTCCGTAATCCGCACCAATCAGATATCCGCACGGATATGTCATCCGTGTATTGCTCCAGTGTGCACATGCAATAGCTCTGGTGGCCGGAAAAAGGCCCCGTTGTAAAATTGTCCGAGAAGGGCGAGCACAGCTATCACCAGATCCACCAGTTGCTGGCCTGGAGGTACACAAAGCCAGCCAGCTCGTGCTCCGCGCGTGACCCGACCTTATTCCAATACACCAGCGCCTAATTGTCAGCGAGGAACACGTCACTGTCCGGAATTCCGTCGCCATGGACTGAACCTTCGTGCCGACCGGATCATGCTGCACGTTTTGTTCCCATGCATATTTCAATAGAAGTGTCATAGAGTGCGATATGCTGCGGGTGAAGCCGGGCCTAATTAATAGCGCCCGTAGTGTACATGAGCTGATGGCCGGTGCAGGTCGCGTGCAAACCACTCGCCGCTCGCTCAGGGAAGGATTGGTGCTTCAGTTGTGGGGACTGAGCCTGCTGAAGACGTGGCTGGTTTGGCTGGTGAGGTCCGCTAGCTGCTTCTCGGCGCTGTTTTTGCAGCAGCTGCGGGTCTTGTAGACGGCGATGCATCGTTAGAACTGGGATTTATAGGCTTCGGAGAGACGGCTATTTCTATGATGCGCATGAGTGTTGTCTATCGCTTGGTTGGTTGGTTGTTGGAGTTTAGGGGCGCATCGACTGCGTCGGTCATGCAGCGCCCTTGTCTATCGCTTAGTGACACATCAGGTTGTGGTATTTATATGTCCTTTTAGCGAAATCTGCACGACGTTATGAGTTAGTGGACAAGTTGCACAGCAACGCCAAATTCCATCACTCATCGTCTCGCTACAAACCACCGAATTTACGTTCAGACATGGCCGCCTGCAGTCGCCCACCGTGCACTTCGTGCACTGCAGCACCGGCACTGCAGCACCGGCATGCTCCGCAAACTTCATCGGAGAGCTGGTGAACGGCATCGAGTCACCGAGTCCACGCGCTATCTCACCGCGCCAAGTTTAAGCCGGCCGCCCCGAGCTGGCCGTACGGGGCCGACCCGTCCGGCGGCGACGGCGGCGGCGGCGGCCTCATTACACATTCCTGCAGCACATTTTAATTAGGACATCATGTCGGTCGTGTGTGGGCGAGTGTACGGACGTCAGCGCGTGTCAGCCGCCAGCTCTGTCATGGCGTGCCGCGGCTGGGCTCCGCCGTGCTGCAGATGGCCGACAATCAATTGCCACGACTGTCGGATTGCGTGCGCCACGTGCAGTGCACGTGGTGCACGTGGTGCACGTGTCCACCGGACTGTTGCTCAGTACCCGACCAGACGAGTGTCCTCTGGGCTGTCACTCGGTGCCCGGCCAGACGAGTGTCCTCTGGGCTGTCACTCGGTGCCCGACCAGACGAGTGTCCTCTGGGCTGTCACTCGGTGCCCGACCAGACGAGTGTCCTCTGGACTGTCACTCGGTGCCCGACCAGACGAGTGTCCTCTGGACTGTCACTCGGTGCCCGACCAGACGAGTGTCCTCTGGACTGTCACTCGGTGTCCGACCAGACGAGTGTCCTCTGGACTGTCGCTCAGTACCCGACCAGACGAGTGTCCTCTGGACTGTCACTCGGTGCCCGACCAGACGAGTGTCCTCTGGACTGTCACTCGGTGTCCGACCAGACGAGTGTCCTCTGGGCTGTCACTCAGTACCCGACCAGACGAGTGTCCTCTGGACTGTCACTCGGTGCCCGATCATACGAGTGTCCTCTGGACTGTCACTCGGTGCCCGACCAGACGAGTGTCCTCTGGACTGTCACTCGGTGTCCGACCAGACGAGTGTCCTCTGGACTGTCACTCGGTGTCCGACCAGACGAGTGTCCTCTGGACTGTCACTCGGTGCCCGACCAGACGAGTGTCCTCTGGACTGTCACTCGGTGCCCGACCAGACGAGTGTCCTCTGGGCTGTCACTCGGTGTCCGACCAGACGTGTGTCCTCTGGACTGTCACTCGGTGCCCGACCAGACGAGTGTCCTCTGGACTGTCACTCGGTGCCCGACCAGACGAGTGTCCTCTGGACTGTCACTCGGTGCCCGACCAGACGAGTGTCCTCTGGGCTGTCACTCGGTGCCCGACCAGACGAGTGTCCTCTGGACTGTCACTCGGTGCCCGACCAGACGAGTGTCCTCTGGACTGTCACTCGGTACCCGACCAGACGAGTGTCCTCTGGGCTGTCACTCGGTGCCCGACCAGACGAGTGTCCTCTGGACTGTCACTCGGTGCCCGACCAGACGAGTGTCCTCTGGACTGTCACTCGGTGCCTGACCAGACGAGTGTCCTCTGGACTGTCACTCGGTACCCGACCAGACGGTGCTGCCCCGCCAGGCGTGCTCCTTTTGCTTTTGCAGCTTGAGATGTTTTTTTCTGCGAAGCAAGGCACCCCGCACGGTTGTGTGTCTTGCCTTGGTGTTACGGTCATCGTGGTGGTGTCGTGGTGGTGTCGTGGTGGTGTCGTGGTGGTGTCGCTGTTGTGTCGTAGCGCGGTGGTGTCGTGGTTGCGTTGTAGCGCAGTGGTGTTGTGGTGGTGTCGTAGCGCAGTGGTGTCGTGGTGGTGTCGTGGTGGGGCGGTCATCATAATTCATCGACGATCTTCCATATCCTTTGTCTCTTCCATTCCATTCACAGTCATGACTTTGTTCTGCCTATGACGGTCAAACCGAATGCATATGTTGACTAGAATGTAGTTCGTTATTGAAGCTATCTATTGATCAGGGTAGAGGGTAATAGCCAAATATTTCGTCTGTGTGGATGAGGCTTGGTCACTTGCCTGCGGTATTATAGCATGTGGTTGCACTGACTGGGACACCCTACAGTACCTTATGCCAGCGACCAAGCCTATGCAATGCAAGCCAATACATGCTAAACATTTGGTACTTAGCATCATTTCCTTCCCCTTGATATCTGAGAAGCTGATCAACTCTTGCCGTCTCTCTCAACGGTGTTTCAGCACATCTCGACATTTGTCAGCCACACAGCAGCCTAAATGGCTCACATTTCATTATAATCGCATAGTGTCGCTTTGATGCGGGTAGTCACTGTTTGTATAACTAGTCTTTTTTTACTTGAGGGTTTCACCCGCGGATTTAACTGCATGTGAATAGCAAACCCACTATGCTGATAGTTTGAGGCCAACCGGAAACGGCCATTCGCATCACCGTCACACCGACTGTGCGAAAACAGGTCACGATGTAAATTAGCTGGGCAAATACATTCGGCAACCCCGCTACGCTGGTTGCCAGTGACTTGTCCCACTCCTCGTCCTCTCCCCCATCATTTCCGGCGTCACGTGGTTGGCTGTCAGTGACTTGTCCCATTCCTCGTCCTCTCCCACATTATTTCCGGCGTCACGTGGCTGGCTGTCAGTGACCTGTCCCACTCCTCGTCCTCTCCCCATCATTTCCGGCGTCACGTGGTTGGCTGTCAGTGACTTGTCCCATTCCTCGTCCTCTCCCACATTATTTCCGGCGTCACGTGGCTGGCTGTCAGTGACTTGTCCCACTCCTCGTCCTCTCCCCCATCATTTCCGGCGTCACGTGGCTGGCTGCCAGTGACTTGTCCCATTCCTCGTCCTCTCCCACATCATTTCCGGCGTCACGTGGCTGGCTGCCAGTGACTTGTCCCACTCCTCGTCCTCTCCCCATCATTTCCGGCGTCACGTGGCTGGCTGCCAGTGACTTGTCCCACTCCTCGTCCTCTCCCCCATCATTTCCGGCGTCACGTGGCTGGCTGCCAGTGACTTGTCCCACTCCTCGTCCTCTCCCCATCATTTCCGGCGTCACGTGGCTGCTGTCTCCCGATGGCCAACACAATTCATCCTTGCTCCGACAACAAAACTAAATACTTCCAGTTGAAGGATGCTTGAACGGATTCTGTGAGGAGCAGCGTCCTCCAGCTTCCCCAGCTACCAGCTGCCAGCGCTCCCCGCAGTCGTTCTGTCCTCATTACCTGGATGATGTGGACAAGTTCTTTTTCAAAGTCTCGCTTTCACATTATCACGTGGAGAAAGCGATGTAGCAACTGAGCCGTAGTTTATGAAGATGTGCTTTTCAAAACAATTCGAAGTTCCTATGTATGCACGATTTCACCCCGTTGACGACTACTTCTTTAATTTCTCCTTGTTACTTCTTCTAGAGATAGAACCAAACGTGGGTTGAAGGTGTTTGCTTTAGGCTAGGCCGTGGACCGCCGAAGAACATTCATTTATATCCACAAATTGGTTTATATTTGCATTTATCCAGCTTAATTAGAGGCAAGTAGTCTAGGGGTAAGATGCCCGTCTTCCAACCGGAAGGCTGTGGGTGCCCCTCCCACCAGTCGCTGCCCCACCCACCAGTCGCTGCCCCTCCCACCAGTCGCTGCTCTCCGACCGCGACCAATCGGCGTGAGAGACTAGCGACGCTATGTGACTCAAAACATTCGACGAGTCGTGAAAGTAATGACCACCGCTATATCTTCAGCTTACCTCATTCACCCCCAAACAACAAGAAGCTGGTTTAAATGCTGGCAACATGTGCTCCACGGACTAGCTAGTCGAGTTCATTCCATCCTCAATAAGAACACCTTTCAATGACATTTGGTCAAATGCACCCTCACGTAACATCCTCGTACACAAGTTCCCTTCCTATGCGCCGGGAAGGAGGCAGGTCAACGCGTCTGACGAAGGCCCACCCAGTAGGCCGTGTCATGAGATAATGACGTTACAAACACGTTGTTTCCATGTGTCGGTTGTTGCTCATAATAAGTGACGCATTACGGTTGCAATGTTGTGACATTTGAGTGATCGACGACAGCGAGACTCGACGTGGTTGCAATTATGTTCGCTACATTTCCCAACGTTTCGGCTATTGCCTTGATCAGGGTACTATGTCTTCAAATGGACACCGACATATAAAAATCCCCAGTCATGACTTGTGACAAATGCGAGCATATATCTAGCAAAGTGATTAAAGATGACAAACAGACAACGACAAGACTTCTTGCTCTGGTCTTTTTGTCATCTTGAACAGGTCGGGGGAGTGAGGGATTCAAATATGCCCATCTCTCTACCATATTTTCCCGATAACCTAAAAATGCGCTAACCGACGCCATGTCGGGGGCAGTCTTTCCAACCCCCCCCAAGGTTATCCGCGGATAGTTAAAATTTGCGCGCGGCAGCGCACCGAAATTTTACATACCTTCACCCACATGAATTTGACATGCTATACTTTGACATACTACACTTCAACTTTCAATCTCATGACATTCATTCCACACTCGTTGCGATAATACCTAGACCATGATGCTACCTAGCGATTGCTAGCTGAAGTGATGCTTCTAGGAAATTATGGAATTCTTAAATCTGTGGAGGTTGTGAGTTGTGGAGGTTATGACCGCTTCGGTGTTGTGGGGATTTTGACCTGTGGCGATTATGACCGCTTCAGAGTTGTGGAGGTTGCGAGCTGTGGAGGTAATGACCGCCTCGTAGTTGTGGAGGTTATGACCTGTGTAGGCTATGGCCGCTTCGGTGTTGTGGAGGTTGTGAGCTGTGAAAGTTATGATACGCTGTCCTTTCCGATGAGACCTCTTTCGTGTTCGTACGACGCTTAGTTCAGAGATTATAGGGGGCATATATTGACTCCAACCCCCGAGACGAGGTGTGAAGATCTGATTGGGAAGACGGAGAGGGTTACGATGTCTCCACGCAATCTTCAATAGAGCTGTTACCAGTTCCAGCTTCAATATAGTTTGTAGCTCAACCTGTTTGATGAGGTGTAGTGCTTTGCTGAGCATGATTATACGTAAGCAAAGAGTGTAAAATAACCTTATGGTCATATTACAAGGTAAATTAGTATCGAATTGACACTGGATATATTTGGACCGCGGGCCTTCGTCAACCGTAACCACGTTCTTTCAAAAGCCAAAAAGCAGACTCCAGGTGTACCTCGTCACTAAGCACAGTTATCCGCCTTCATTCTTACATTTTATTAATATTTACATACCTGTGAAATACATGCACCAGATCGTAAGGTTATTTTAAGGTGTCGTCATAACTCAACGTAGTTGTTTATCGTAGTTCATATCAAATTCTACCACATTTGGAGCATTTCCGTACTACCAAAGCTGTCAGTTCGCCGTGCTGATATTGTTTTTAAGACACGAAAATGGACGAATTGTATTGGTTAGCATTTGCTAACATGCAGCCAGTATCGAAATGCGACGGGAAGAAATAGTTATATATTAGCTGGTGCTGCTAACGCAAATAGTTTTGCATCGATGGGGGACGACAAACAATGTCGGAGGTTTTCAGCCTAATTGTATTATTTGAATTCATGCTCTCCCCATTTCTGATATGTTGGTCACCCGAATGTTTTTCAACACCATATAAACGGTCACCGATTGGATATAGCACGTCGGTGCGTTTTTACCCCTGAATTACGCCAAATTTTGCAAATTTGGAAACCACTGGCGCTGCTGGGCATGCATAGGTTAGGTGCATGCACTCTTCGAAAGCTGGTGATGCCTCCATTTAAATATGGGTTGAAATGTGATACCTGCCGTGGTATTTGTACGAGCGTGCATCCGAAATATTCATGGTGCATCCCCGGCTTCCTCAAACATATGAAGGTGCCTTATTACGATATGTCAGCGAAGGTGTCGATAGTAATAATGATGGCATTGAGAATTTGAACTTATCATCGAATGCCAATTACTTCCAGCAGTTGCTGAATATTTCCTGAGTGGATGTCGAAATTTTGCTGAATAGAAATAAATGTATTGGAGTGGTTATTGATGCCGACATCTTTGGTGCGCACAGCCAATCCATCCGCACGTTCCGCTACTGTAAGTCACACACAGTCCATCGCTGATTTCTACCTTACACTGTCTCATCGACCACCGAAATGTGCGGCCCCACCAGTAGTCTACGGGCCCACCAGTAGTCTACGGGCCCACCAGTAGTCTACGGGCCCACCAGTAGTCTACGGGCCCACCAGTAGTCTACGGGCCCACCAGTAGTCTACGGGCCCACCAGTAGTCTACGGGCCCACCAGTACTCTACGGACCCACCAGTACTCTACGGACCCACCAGTAGTCTACGGGCCCACCAGTAGTCTACGGTGAACCCAGGTCAGTAGTCTACGGGTCAGGTCCAGTAGTCTACGGGCCCACAGGTCGGTAGTCTACGGGTCCGTCCAGTAGGTTCGGGCCCAGCCAGTAGTCTACGGGCCCGTCGGGTCGGTAGTCTACGGGCCCGTGGTCGGTAGGTCTCTACGGACCCAGGTCGGTAGTCTCGGGTCAGTGTGGCCTGGGCAGGTCGGTAGTCTACGGGTCCGTCGGGTCGGTGGTTTCGGGTCGGGTCGGTGGTCTCGGGTCGGGTCGGTAGTCTACGGGTCCGTCGGGTCGGTGGTCTCGGGTCGGGTCGGTGGTCTCGGGTCAGGTCGGTAGTTACGGGTCCGTCAGGTCGGTGGTCTCGGGTCAGGTCGGTAGTCTACGGGTCAGGTCGGTAGTCTACGGGTCCGTCAGGTCTGTGTTCTTGGGTCAGGTCGGTGGTCTCGGGTCAGGTCGGTAGTCTACGGGTCCGTCGGGTCGGTGGTCTCGGTACAGCTTGCAATCGAGCGAAGCGTAGAAAAAGCTCAACATCCTCTTCATTCTTCGCCACACATTTCGATGTGCTGTTTTCCGTGTGTTGCCAGCAGAAACATCGCATCAATCACGCGCATTTCTGCATGAAGTACCTTTCTGCTGTTGTATGTACCACTATAAATCGTCACAGGCGGGGCTTGGAACAGTTGCAAAGCTTGATGGATGAACTGGGGAGTCAGAACTGGGAAGCGCCATCAGCATCCCGGTTAAAAAGATAAATTGGCCGTAAATAGGCCGAAGCGAAGTGAGCGTCATTAAAGTAGCTTTGACTTGAAGAAAAAACGATCAGCATGGACATAACAGGGTGCCAGGCAGACAGGACAGCTCAGCTGCCAGTTGTGGCCGAGTTTCGCCGTGACGTTGCATGCAAATAATTTACTTGGGAACTGTCTCTGTCAGCCGACTTCAAGCATAGTGCCTGCATTGATGGCACTCTTCAAATTCTAACAATTAACAATAAGAAAAGAGTTTGTGTCACTGCAGTGTGTGTACACAAGTCTCTATACATGATTGCAATCAAATTATTAGCGATGAAACATCGTTATTGCATAGGGCAAGCAAGATTAAATAAATACGCTCCGAGGACTTGTTAAATTGTTAGGTGGGATGAAGTCGCTGAGCTATGACTTGGATCATGATACCTTCTTGGAAAAAAACTATTATTAGTCCCTAACTTATTAGGAACCTGTTAAAGTCCTGGCATTGTCCCCGCGAGAGAAGGCTGCACAGCAACAACGGCAGGAGCTTCATATACCATCAGGGATGCATGCACATCCCCAGTTTCAAAATGTGCATCGCTGTCTGCCTGGTGCACCTCGCACTGCGTACGCACAGAACCTTGCGCCACGCCCAGTAATGGCATCGAGTAGTCTACTCCATGGCAGCATGCGTACACCAGTAAACGACGAGAGGAGATAAGCACCGGCGTCAGCTGGGTTGTGTCACGTGGCCGGATCGAGTGACACAGCGTTCGTCAGAGTTGGCGGGCGGCCGGGCGAGCCGTCAGCCCGTCACGTCCTGTTTGCTCCACCGTGGGCTCGTGTCTCGCGAGCCGTCAGTCCGTCACGTCTTGTTTGCTCCACCGTGGGCTCGTGTCTCGCGAGCCGTCAGTCCGTCACGTCTTGTTTGTTCCACCGTGGGCTCGTGTCTCGCGAGCCGTCAGCCCGTCACGTCCTGTTTGTTCCACCGTGGGCTCGTGTCTCGCGAGCCGTCAGCCCGTCACGTCTGGTTTGTTCCACCGTGGGCTCGTGTCTCGCGAGCCGTCAGTCCGTCACGTCCTGTTTGCTCCACCGTGGGCTCGTGTCTCGCGAGCCGTCAGCCCGTCACGTCCTGTTTGCTCCACCGTGGGCTCGTGTCTCGCGAGCCGTCAGTCCGTCACGTCTTGTTTGTTCCACCGTGGGCTCGTGTCTCGCGAGCCGTCAGTCCGTCACGTCTTGTTTGTTCCACCGTGGGCTCGTGTCTCGCGAGCCGTCAGCCCGTCACGTCCTGTTTGCTCCACCGTGGGCTCGTGTCTCGCGAGCCGTCAGTCCGTCACGTCTTGTTTGTACCACCGTGGGCTCGTGTCTCGCGAGCCGTCAGTCCGTCACGTCTTGTTTGTTCCACCGTGGGCTCGTGTCTCGCGAGCCGTCAGTCCGTCACGTCTTGTTTGTTCCACCGTGGGCTCGTGTCTCGCGAGCCGTCAGCCCGTCACGTCTGGTTTGTTCCACCGTGGGCTCGTGCCGCGAGGCGCCACCAGCTCGCCGGTCCGGTCGTAGCGGCGGCGGGTGTCGCGCGCTGCTGAACCCCTGTCACAGGCGCTCGACTTCGGGGAGTCGCCGGAGTGGAAGAGCTCGGGTTGAAGGTGGGCAGATACCGACGCAGCAGTCAGCTGGTTTCGAAGTCAGCTGGTTGCTTAGGGAGACGCAGAACGCAGACAGCACGAGCGTGTTCAGAGGGCTGCTCTTCACAACAGGGACGGGTTCAGAGGCAGGACTCGTGGTATGTCCCCGGTTGAGGGAGGGCGAGACCGTCCCCTTAAGAAAAAGTGCACTAGATCCTGGCCGCCTCTTTAAGAAAATGTACACCAGATCAAAAGGGGACGAGTGGTCTAGGGGTAAGATGCTCGTCTCACAATCGAAAGGTTGTAGGTTCGAGTCTCACCTGTCGCTACTCTTCGCCCGCGACCAATCGGCGTGAGAGATTGGCGAAGCTACATGACTCAACGGTCGACGTGTCGTAAAACCAATAACCAACCAACCAACACCAGATCAAAGATCTTTTCAGACTTGCATCACGCCAATCCAGAAACTTCAGCGCTCTTCGCGCATCGAAAGCACTCTATAAAATGGTATTTTTGTTTCGATCTGCCCACCTTCTTCAGAAAATCGTGGCTTTGCCGCTGCTTGGGATACTAAAGGCACCCTTGGGAAGGCCCAAATCTCCTCTTTGAACTTCTTTGCAAGCAACGCTACCAGGACAGAATACGGAATCCCTTAAGATGGCCTAGCTCCTCTCCCTCTCAATAATTGTCTGTGTCTATTTCTCCTGTGAATAGATACTCCCTGGACGAGGGGCCCTACCCATGATACTCTTGTGCGTTCCTGGTTCTTCGTGTGCTAAAGTAAATCGGATCACAATGGTCTCAGTGTCGGTGTTATCACGTTCAGCAACTGGAATTAGCACGCTCATATGAAACCGCTTCGCCCGGGGCTCTTTTTACGCGCACTAAGGTTTTTCTTTGAAATCTCCCCATCTATTGATTCGGTGACCTCATTTGGCAGACCCATAACAGCCGCGACATACGTGAACTGTGATACCATCAAATATTTACTTAGTACTATTCTGCTTTCAGGCTCAGGTCTCTTCCTTTCCATAAATGCATTGCAGCTCTCATCCGCCGCAGTCTTGGTCTAATATTATCGATGCAGGCTACCTTATTGGAGAAATAGATACCTAGAGACTTGAATTGTGTTCTTGGTACAGCATAGTAAATTAAATCATTTATATTCCTGTCTCGTCCTAGCCACACCATGTCGCACTTTTGTGTGTTCAACGTTAACCGTGACACTTCACCAAATTTGTTCAGCATTTCAAAGGCCTGTGTGGCAGATCGATCATCTCTTACGAAAATAATGGTATCATCTGCATACTGCGATATTCTTATATCTACTCCATTTATTATGATCCCTTCAATAAAATTCGAGTTTCGAAATTTGCATCCGAATATCTACCGCAAGCATAAACAGAAGTCCCGAAATTGGACAGCCTTGTCTAATTGCCCTAGTAGGATAGAACCAGCTAGATGGGTGCCCATTATTTAATATAGCTAATTCTGGCCTGGTATATAAATCGAATATGAATCATATAAATAGTCATCGAATCAAAAGCGGCCGCGAAGTCCAGGTTTAGTAAAATGTCTGATGTACCTTGTTTCTCACAATAGTAAATGACATCATCTACCAACCTCAAATTGTCTGCGATGTTTCTACCCTTAATATACCCGCTTTGCCCTTCTGCTACTAGATTGCCTTAACCGCAGATAATCTCAGTGCTAACACCTTTGCGACTATTTTATAAAGAATATCTAGCAAGACTATCGGTCTCTTATTTTGGAGCCGCGTCTGGTCGCCTTGTTTCGGCAACAGTGTTATATAGCCACGCCTTTGAGTAACAAAGAATTCGCCTGCGATGTACACATAATTGATGTAATCCATTATCACTGATCCAATATGCTCCCAGAATGCTATAAAAAAAATCCTTTGTAAAACCTGATGGTCCTGGCGTTTTGTTATTTGCCATCGATTTCAAGTCCTCTATGCATTCGTTTTCCGTTATAGGCCCTTCGCACCTACTTTTGTCTATTTCTGACAGTTGTGGATTATCTACATTTTCCCAATATATATGAAATGATCCTTCCGTTGGATTCGTCCTTCCACTCGTGTATATTTTGTCGTAGTACTGCACGCAGCTATTGAGAATATTCCTACTTCCTGTGACTTCGTTGCCCTGACTATCTACAATTTTCCGCAAAGTTGTATTATCTCTCGCTCTGGACTGTAGTTTGAGGAAATAAGTTGTTGTCTTTTCTCCTTCCTCTATCCACCTGGCACTACTAAATATTGCCCTTTTGTATTTTGTTCTTGCAAACGTGGAAAAACTGCGGCGCGTAACGTCGCAAAACTTTCGATAGTTTTTGCCATTTACGTTTTTGCCTCCTGCGTAAAATTTTAACCTCGGTTCATGTAAGATCATTGACCTAGCTCAGATTAAACAGGACCACCTCCAAAAATGTTTCAGGATCGATGACTAATGCATATGAAGATATATTGATAATTGCTACGTAAGTGCAATTGGGCAGTGCCGCAGACATACATCTCGAATTTTGTAAAGGTCAGGTCGGTGACCTGAGGGCGCAGACACATTTGCCCCATTTTGGGCCAGTTTCCCTATTTGTATGATATGTATGTACTTCTAACGTCAATTTGCCTTGGTTTGCATGCAGAAGCATCAGAAGTTCCTGATGCAGTCTGCTTCACCTCCGCCAGGTGGCTGGAGATCCGGCTACAATGTGGGCTAAGCCTGATCAGACACTGCTGTTGTATGGTATATATCAAGTTTTCGTGGCCTAAATTGTATATACTAGTGTAGTTTCATAACCTAAATGCCTGCGCAGCATGACATAAATGATCGTAATATGCAGATATATTATCTTTTTATCTGTTTTGTCGTGTTCTCAAAAACGCCGTTTTGATTTTCAAAATTAGCAAGAAATAGAAAGTAATAACATGTTCCTACCTTATCCGTCGATGGCTTTCCGACGGTACCACGTTCGTTTTCATGCAGCGCTCAGTTTTTAAGCTACACTGTGGTCTTTAACCCCCTCCCCAAGACGGTGTGTGAGAATCTGACCGGGAAGACGGCGCGGATTAAGGACCCATTTTAGGAAAAAGAGCACGTGATCACTATTATCGGCTCCAACATGCAATATACACGCGATGTTGAGACAAAGCCATTTTCTTTCCAAAGACGAGAACATAAAATTTCGCACGGACAAGACAAATTATGTGTAATCCACCCACTCCATACACACTTCATCAACATGCTGCAGGTGCGTAATTTGGTCCCAAGGGGGTCCTTTTGGTTTCCAGGGACGTCTTTTCCTCCGAGAGGGGAGCCTTTGGCTGAATTACCCGTTGAGGGGGGGGGGGATTAGATGTATTAACGTTGAAGTATCCTGCGTCGCCCAGCGCCTGCCGGCAGCCGGGAGACGAAGCAGTCCCAACGGTCTACTCTTCGCCTCTTGTATTTGAAGAATGGCGGAACAGCAGCTCCAGTGGCGTTGGCAGCACACGCTACAAATACAGTCTCGGAACGTCACAGTGCACTCTTGTTATACCTTATACTGGCCTGTACAGACGAACACCTTGTGTGCCGACTCACGGTGCCTGCTGCTGAGGCCAGCGGCACAGCAGTCCTGTCGGCGCTGAAGGTGAGCTCGGAACCCTCCTTAATGTCTTGCTCCTCCACAATCATCTTCAGGAAGTCAGACACTCAAAAGATGGCTGCTCGCTTTGCCTGATTCATAGGTTTTTGTTGTGGCTGAAGAAAGTGCGTGGCCAGCGATTGGCAGTGCTGTCAACTGCTGGGCATGCTGCTCAGCACGTGCTTCTCGAAAGTGCTTAACTTCTAAAGACGCTTGCAGTCATCAAACACTGGTGATGGCAGCACTTCTCGTGCCAAACCAAGCCCGATGCTTGACGTCCGGATAGGTATGTCGGTTGTGTCGGATGCTTGACGTCCGGATAGGTATATCGGTTGTGTCGGATGCTTGACGTCCGGATAGGTATATCGGTTGTGTCGGATGCTTGACGTCCGGATAGGTATATCGGTTGTGTCGGATGCTTGACGTCCGGATAGGTATATCGGTTGTGTTGGATGCTTGACGTCCGGAAAGGTATATCGGTTGTGTCGGATGCTTGACGTCCGGATAGGTATATCGGTTGTGTCGGATGCTTGACGTCCGGATAGGTATATCGGTTGTGTTGGATGCTTGGCGTCCGGATAGGTATGTCGGTTATGTTGGATGCTTGACGTCCGGATAGGTATGTCGGTTGTGTTGGATGCTTGACGTCCGGATAGGTATGTCGGTTGTGTCGGATGCTTGACGTCCGGATAGGTATATCGATTGTGTTGGATGCTTGACGTCCGGATAGGTATGTCGGTTGTATTGGATGCTTGACGTCCGGATAGGTATATCGGTTGTGTCGGATGCTTGACGTCCGGATAGGTATATCGGTTGTGTTGGATGCTTGACGTCCGGATAGGTATGTCGGTTGTGTTGGATGCTTGACGTCCGGATAGGTATGTCGGTTGTGTTGGGAGCTTGACGTCCGGATAGGTATGTCGGTTGTGTTGGATGCTTGACGTCCGGATAGGTATGTCGGTTGTGTTGGATGCTTGACGTCCGGTTAGGTATGTCGGATGTGTTGGATGCTTGACGTCCATATAGGTATGTCGGTTGTGTCGGATGCTTGACGTTCGGATAGGTATGTCGGTTGTGTTGGATCCTTGACGTCCGGATAGGTATGTCGGATGTGTTGGATGCTTGACGTCCATATAGGTATGTCGGTTGTGTCGGATGCTTGACGTTCGGATAGGTATGTCGGTTGTGTTGGATGCTTGACGTCCGGATAGGTATGTCGGTTGTGTCGGATGCTTGACGTCCGGATAGGTATGTCGGTTGTGTCGGATGCTTGACGTCCGGATAGGTATGTCGGTTGTGTCGGATGCTTGACGTCCGGATAGGTATGACGGTTGTGTCTGATGCTTGACCTCCGGATAGGTATGTCGGTTGTGTTGGATGCTTGACGTCCGGATAGGTATATCGGTTGTGTCGGATGCTTGACGTCCGGATAGGTATGTCGGTTGTGTCGGATGCTTGACGTCCGGTTAGGTATGTCGGTTGTGTTGGATGCTTGACGTCCATATAGGTATGTCGGTTGTGTCGGATGCTTGACGTTCGGATAGGTATGTCGGTTGTGTTTGATGCTTGACGTCCGGATAGGTATGTCGGTTGTGTTGGGAGCTTGACGTCCGGATAGGTATGTCGGTTATGTCGGATGCTTGACGTCCGGATAGGTATGTCGGTTGTGTCGGATGCTTGACGTCCGGATAGGTATGTCGGTTGTGTCGGATGCTTGACGTCCGGATAGGTATGTCGGTTGTGTTGGATGCTTGACGTCCGGATAGGTATGTCGGTTGTGTCGGATGCTTGACGTCCGGATAGGTATGTCGGTTGTATTGGATGCTTGACGTCCGGATAGGTATGTCGGTTGTGTTGGATGCTTGACGTCCTGATAGGTATGTCGGTTGTGTCGGATGCTTGACGTCCGGATAGGTATGTCGGTTGTGTTGGATGCTTGACGTTCGGATAGGTATGTCGGTTGTGTCGGATGCATGACGTCCGGATAGGTATGTCGGTTGTGTCGGATGCTTGACGTCCGGATAGGTATGTCGGTTGTGTTGGATGCTTGACGTTCGGATAGGTATATCGGTTGTGTCGGATGCTTGACGTCCGGATAGGTATGTCGGTTGTGTTGGATGCTTGACGTCCGGATAGGTATGTCGGTTGTGTTGGATGCTTGACGTCCAGATAGGTATGTCGGTTGTGTCGGATGCATGACGTCCGGATAGGTATGTCGGCTGTGTCGGATGCTTGACGAAGTTGCATTGCTTTGTATGTTTTTAGGATATAAATGTCATGATATAAATGTCATGATATAAATGTCATGATATAGATGTCATGATATAAATGTCATGATATAGATGTCATGATATAAATGTCATGATATAAATGTCATGATATAAATGTCATGATATAAATGTCATGATATAAATGTCATGATTTAAATGTCATGATATAAATGTCATGATATAAATGTCATGATATAAATGTCATGATATAAATGTCATGATATAAATGTCATGATATAAATGTCATGATATAAATGTCATGATATAAATGTCATGATATAAATGTCATGATATAAATGTCATGATATAAATGTCATGATATAAATGTCATAAATGATATAAATGTCATGATATAAATGTCATGATATAAATGTCATGATATAAATGTCATGATATAAATGTCATGATATAAATGTCATGATATAAATGTCATGATATAAATGTCATGATATAAATGTCATGATATAAATGTCATGATATAAATGTCATGATATAAATGTCATGATATAAATGTCATGATATAAATGTCATGATATAAATATCATGATATAAATGTCATGATATAAATGTCATGATATAAATGTCATGATATAAATGTCATGATATAAATGTCATGATATAAATGTCATGCTATAAATGTCATGTCATGCTGCACATCTTGGACATCCAAATCTCTCCGCATTACAGACCAATGAAAGTGATGTTTACTCGGGTGACTGGACCTGCGTAACAGGACTATCTGGCAAGGATTTTTGAAAGGATAAATGGAAGGACCTGTGGGGCTTGCGGTGCGACAAAAGTGGCTGAATAAGCTGAACAAGTGCACTCGGAGACAAAAAAACTATCGCGCCCCCCCCATCCAAGGAGCACCCATCCAGAAAACAATGTCTTGGTGGGTCTCCCGGTGAAGAATGCATCTCCTGATGTGAAGAGTGACACAGCCAGGATTTGTGAACGGTGAAGCCGGACCAATAAAAAAGCCCTCAAATTTAAGTGATATAATTTCCACGTTAGGTATATTTTTGCATGCAGAAATGACATGTATGACATCGTAAGTGGCGGGCAAAACTTAACATTCAAACAAATTGGGTCACCAAATGCATCAAAATCTAACTCAGCATGTAGGGATACAATGCAAAATATTGATCACCATCTTTAGCTGTAATGATCGCTTTTTAAACTTCAAGGAGAGGGGACGAGTGGTCTAGGGGTAAGATGCTCGTCTCACAATCGAAAGGTTGTGGTTTCGAGTCTCACCTGTCGCTACTCTTCGCCCGCGACCAATCGGCGTGAGAGATTGGCGACGCTACATGACTCAACGGTCGACGTGTCGTGAAACCAATAACGAACCAAACTTCAAGGAGAGCCCATGTTATGTGAGACTTACAGATGTTTCAGGTCAGATCAGACTTGGGATCTCCTTGACCTAACCTGATATCAATTTTGCAGTTGGATCCTAATCATACGATGCTTTGGGCTACCACATAAATTACGGGTGTAGGAATTTTGTTTACGCACCTAAAATAGTTCTACAGTCACAATCACGTCGAATTATTTGAGTTCAGGACACGCAGTTATAATTTGTATCCACTCGTATTCGACTTCGGCTATCATCCCGATGTTGCTTCAGTTCGTTCTTGCAACATTGAAAATGATCCTAAACGCCACGCTTTGACGAGAACGACGTCACCTGTCTTTGATCTGCCATAGTATGTTGGCCTGGCGCAAGCAGCCAGAGTAATTGGGGACAAAATACGATTCATCAATGTTACAAAGGATTGCCACAATTCAAAGAATATCGTAAACGATTCTGGGGTATCTTCAAACGCCTCAGGGGACGACAAAATTAGTCTACGTCCGGCAGTGGTAGGGTTGGTAAGGGTATGAAAACGGTGTGAGCAGTGAGCAATAGTAGCACGACCACTGCACGCTTCTGAAACACCCTGAACCCTAAAGGCACCCACCCAGCGCCCAGCCCCCAGCGCTTCTCGAGTCAGTGAACGCATGATGGGTAAGCCACCCAGTGTGCCGTCATCACAAGCGAGTCCACACGTGCTTTAGAATCGTCGTACCCATCCCGCGTGAAATTTGAGACATCGCAATAATCCTATTCAGCTATGGCAATGCAGAATTTTATTAGACGAATTTTTCGTTGACGAAATGGCCTTGCATGCGCAGAACGCTTCTGAATTTCCTATACATGGACGATAAATCAGGGAGGTGCACCTCATCCGATGCACAATTTTTAATTCGAATAATCAATTATCGGCTTATGTTTCGAATCTTACCTAAGTGCTCTCAATATAATTATGTAACAGTATGATCACGCAGAAAGTGTGCGCGTCCAGGAGCCACCCACCCTATCACCAGGTTAGACAAACTCTTCAAAGTTAAACATTATTTATCCGGAACATTGGATAAATCCATACTATTCCAACAAATCGAGTATTGAATCAGTTTCTATTAGTTAAATTTAATGGTATTATAAATGAGGAAAACATGCATATCGTGTTTAATCGCAGGAACCACGTGACCAATTGCTCCACTCCACGTGACCAATTGCTGACATTGTTCAATTAAACGTGCAGACAAATCAGTCAAACCTAAGTTCCCTGAACATTGTAAAACACTATTTCTAGCGACCGATATTACAACACTTCCATTAGCTTGCTTTGCCCCGCATCGCCACAAATGGATTGCAATGATCTGCCCCGGGCACCCTACAATGGATGATCTGGCACAAAGCAACAAATTACTGTAGAAACACGATCGGAATGATCTCATCGAGAAAGTTTGACATATTCAAGGTAAGGTAGCGACTTATTTTTTGTGTGTACGATTCATGACCCATGTTACACCTTATAGCCTCCATTGTCTTCTTGTATCTTACTTTTGCTTGTATTCATTAATGCATGCATCTTTTGCGACATTCTGCTGTTTGCTCAACTGCTTCTACTTTGCTTGTTTGTGTAATTGTCACACGCTTGCTCACGACCAATTGTACAATTCCTACTTCCGCACGCGTTACTCTGGAGGTGCTCGAAGAGGTCAATAGGTGGACTAACTGTGTGACAGGGTTCAAGGTCAATATTTGACTGACGTCTGTGATCAGGTCTACCTTGCAACAACAAACAAATGGAATGGCGCGGAAAAGATCCCAAACCTGGGAACACCGATTGATGTTTTTCGACGGGAACAATCACTAAGTGGTAGCATTTCTATGCGCATCTCGTGTCCGCGTGGTTAGAAACAGAGGTTGTGTTGGACGAACAACAGATGTTGTGTAGGAGCAGCGATAGAGTCTGTGTAGGAGCATCAACAGATGTTGTGTAGGAGCAGCGATAGAGGCTGTGTAGGAGCATCAACAGATGTTGTGTAGGAGCAGCGATAGAGGCTGTGTAGGAGCATCAACAGATGTTGTGTAGGAGCAGCGATAGAGGTTGTGTAGGAGCAGCAACAGAGGTTGTGTAGGAGCAGCAACAGATGTGTAGGAGCAGCAACAGAGGTTGTGTAGGAGCAGCAACAGATGTGTAGGAGCAGCAACAGAGGTTGTGTAGAAGCAGCGACAGATGTCGTGTAGGAACAGCAACAGAGGTCGTGTAGGAGCAGCAACATTGTTGTATAGGAGCAGCAACAGAGGTTGTATAGGAGCAGCAACAGAGGTTGTGTAGGAGCAGCAACAGATGTGTAGGAGCAGCAACAGAGGTTGTGTAGGAGCAGCAACAGAGGTGTAGGAGCAGCAACAGAGGTTGTGTTGTAGCAAGCGTGACTGTCAGCTTTTAAATAATTATGGAATCATCAGTTAACATCATTTTACTGATTTCAATGCTATCAGGGACAGATAACTGAGCTCAGACCATGAATTGCGGATGTCCCATTGAAAGAAGAATGCCAAAGTTGTCTTGCCCAACCTCATTCACTCTAGCCTCCAACATCTGAGCATATCCCTGCATCTCTTGGTCTGTTTATTTTCTGTCCACAGCCGAACTGGTGTTTCCTTTAGACTTTCGCTTCTTCTTGTAAATCCACAATATCCGATGAACCAAAGGCATTGAACTGAAACCCCCGGCAACTATCCGGTGGGAATGAAGACTCGAAACATTATCAATGGAGTTCGAATTAAAGTCGGGCAATACTATCAGACAACAACAAAGTCCGACATACAAATTGCAACCACTTGTTCCGGCGGTGCTCAAAAGTTATGTCCCCATTCAACAACTTTGCATTGCACACATTCAGCACGACTGGATGGAACCTGCTGGGAATTCCTGAGGTATAGGTATCAAACACGGGGATGAAAAACATATAGCAACAGCTGATTGCAGGGAACTATTTGCCAGAAGGCTCAGAACAAACGGAAATACTTCTCGGAATAGTTTTTCAGCTTATCGCCAAGCAAGACTTCTCAACTCGCATCAGAAACAAACGTCGCTGAGCATTAAAGTGGCGGGGTCATTTGTTCTTCAAAGGCGCTCGGCGGCAACTCCTAAGTGGAAAAGTTGTCGCCTGGTAGTTCGTGATTGTTATCCACGAGCATTTTTCAGCTGCTCAGTTTGAAGATTTGCAATTTATTCTGAAGCTGTGCGAGTACTTAAATCATGTGCATTTAGTGACCAAATATACCGGTTCGGTGGGCTGTCTGTGGCCAGGCGACATCCTGCAGTGTGGCATAAAATTATCGCTGCGTCATTTTCACAATAAATTAGCCCAAAGTGTAGCAAAAGCGCGTGTACCCAGCGTGGAATATGTCGGGACACGTCACACACGACCGATTACGTCAGGACATTTCTTGCCACATCACGACACACATGCGTGTCATTTGCGTGGAGTTGCATTGTATTGTATTGTATTGTATTACGCGTGACCAGGCCGCTCCATAGAATAAGAGCTATTCTTCGACTATCGTCATTACAGAGCACACAGTGCACGTCATGTCGAGTGCAAGTTAAAGCCTACACATAAACACAAGCACGGGTGCGTGTGTGTGCGCGCACCTGTGCTTGTGAAACAAACCCAAATACGACACACACATACATACACAAACACGCAAACACACAACTCATGATCACACAACACAAATCATGCATGTTGAGCACACCATGTAAGTTAGCACATCTACCTCTGGATACATGCATGCATCCAGGAGCGGATACAACAACTTCCATAGGGGACGGGCGCTCTTCTCGATGGCCTCCATTTCCTTGGAGGGGTGCCACAGCAAGTGTCCCTGGAGCGGCGTCATCCGCTGAAATTTCGATCAGTGGCGAGGGATTGAGGAGGGCGAGGGGGAGACGAGGAGTGCACGCCAGCGTACTGGAGGGATGCATTTTTCAGAGGAGATGCTTTGGCTGAAAAATCTGTCGAACGAGAGGGGGAGAGGAAGGGATACACTCGAGTCTTCCTGGAAGGGTGTGTTTCTGGTCAGAGAAGCGACACTTTTCCATGGGGGCGATATAAGCCCCCAGTGCGCCCTCCCTGTATATGTCCATGCATTCATCACAGCGACGCACCATAC
Source organism: Ashinkailepas kermadecensis (assembly GCA_034440615.1). Taxonomy (NCBI): domain Eukaryota; kingdom Metazoa; phylum Arthropoda; class Thecostraca; family Neolepadidae; genus Ashinkailepas; species Ashinkailepas kermadecensis. The sequence continues at coordinate 57,326 of JAOTOM010003465.1, forward strand.
GCAGCAAACAGCTAAAACAAAGATCTCAATGTGGAATTACTGCGCTCAACTTGTTTCACTTAGTCAATGGTGCTTGAAATTATACAATTACATCACATGCATCATTTGGCAGCACATCATGTCATCCAAGCTGGTTCATTAATTCCAGAGGTAGTGGCCCCGTCTCATTCCTGGC
>JAOTOM010003465.1:62500-158197 GCA_034440615.1 Ashinkailepas kermadecensis
CTCCCATCATACCCATTGTGCTACCATAGACCATCTCATCAGTATCACATCCCGAAGGAAGGTATCTGAATCCAGTAGCGCAACCAGGGGGGGGGGGCAAGGGGCCATGGCCCCCCGAAATTTTTTGGGGCCCGCTCCGAGCCAGGGGCCCACGAAGCGGGCCCCTGGCTCAGAGTGGGCCACCCTACTCAGAGCCCTGGCTAGGGGCCCGCGAAGCGGATCTTTGGCTCGAATCAGGGCCCTTTGAACCAACTGAAAATCTGGGGGCCCGTTTTAACCAGGGCCCGCCTCGAACCGGGGCCCCTGATAAAGGAAAAGTGCTTTTATTTCTGCGAAGTTTTACAAACATAGGGGCCCGCTCAAAAGTAAGTGCATGTTTTCCGCATACTTTTTAAAAACATGAGGGGGGCCCGCTTGCGAGGGGGCCCGCTCTCCAACCCTGCCCCCCCCGAACTGAAATCCTAGTTGCGCTACTGTCTGAATCCACTGCTAGGTACATCCTATGTAAAGTTATAAAGCGTTTAGACTTAATAAGAGACTCACTTGCTATTGCATAATGTAGGAAAAGTCCTTATTGGCACGCGAAAGTCTAGCAACCTCTTGTTCGCGATAACACCAGTCACGAAAGTACCAGTACCTTTTGCTGCCCTGTATTGCACTGCAGCACTCCACGATCACACGAGAACTACAGCTACCGTACAGTACGTTCTCCTTGGAAGGTAAGCCGTGATACTGCTTTTCCTATGAATTTAGAAGTTGAATTTAGTTGGGAAGCGCGCACGCGTAGCAGCGGTCCGCTCGGTAAGAGTATTCAAGCTGGACTGCTGGGGCCGCACGGGCGCTAGTGACTTCGGAAGACCCCCGATCGCGGATTGGTCAAGGGCCGCAGAAGCACACCATGACGTCACATCCATGTCGACGGCCTTCTAGAAGGGGAAATAGTCTATTTCTAGTGGCGGTGACGATGCGTTACGTTTACGGTACACTTTTACAATCGCAAGGCTTACGGGATTATATCAATTACGGTTACGGGACAGCCAAACGTATAACTTTATGTGAACACAGTTACATCTAGCATTAACGACGGCGGCGTGGCGCGTCGGTCGGTTAGAGGTCACGTGGCGGGCGCTTGGCTTGCGGGATGTTAGCCGGAAAGAGGGAGGGGAGGTGTAAAGTCCAACGAACGGCCTCGTTGGGTCGGGCGGTGGCTGCTTACGTCGACACCCAGACCGGCGGACGCCAGTCTCGGAGCCGGGGACTTGTCGCGCCATGAACAAAGTGGGTTGGGGCTGAATTTACGGGATCAAGACGCTAAAAAACTAACTCTCTTACAATAACACACTCAACAATTACAAACTTCTCCCAAGTCTCAACTCCTCCCTGTCGATCAACCCTCCCTGGAATACAGAAAAACAAGCCCCCTATTCTTATAATGATTGTCTATGCCGTTTTTAAAGATGTTCAGTGTGTTGCTACTGACAATGGTTCCTGGCAGCTGGTTCCAGTGTTCTACTACCCTGTTGGTGAAGAAAGACTGTCTTAACCTTGTCCTGCTGTGATTAACTTTAATTTTGAATTGATGACCTCTAATTGCATCATTTCTGTTAAATTCCAACATTTCCCTGAGATATCCCTGTTCCTGACCATGAACAAATTTAAAAACCTCGATGAGATCTCCTCTCAGCGTTCTATATCTAAGTGAAAACATATTCAATTTCTTCATTCTTTCCTCATATGCCAGGTTGCGTATACCATTAACGATTTTTGTTGCCCTCTTTTGTACTCTCTCTAAAAGCCAACAATCTTTCTCATAACTAGGGGACCAAGCTTGGACACAGTATTCCAAATGTGACCTGACATATGCACAGTAAAGCTTCCTGATGACCTCCTCACTTTTGTATGACACATTCCTCTGTATTGCCCCAAGCATTCTTAGTGCCTTCTTCTTCTAGTCTATGTCAAATGGGTCTTTACATGACTGCTTCTTCAAACACACACAACGAAATATATTGTATGGGCGGTCAACAATTTTTCCTATTATAGGCATGAATAGTTTTGCTCATTCTAGACAAGCATGATACCAAAAAAGATTATTTAAGGAAAATTCCATCAGTTTTTCTTGCTAAACAAAAGCTTAATTTTGGTTGATATAGAAGCCCCTGGGAACAAATCAGAAACAAGAATACATCAACTGGACTTGTTGAAGCTTATACAGCAACTTCTTTAGTTGCCATTTCTTTGGGAAATAACATATAAGCAATATTTTCTTTATTTGAAATCATGTCACCTAGCATTGATACTGCAGATGATACATAATCCTCCAGTGATATAGTGATATTAGGTGATCCAACATCAGTAGGATTGGGTAATCATTCCAATGCAATGTTCGTGAAGGTGTCTAAGATGATGGGACCACTCATTTTCTGTGCAGATGCTTGCTTTTCAGGTTGTGGGCAAAATAACACCAAAAAGTGTGCTTTGAATTAGGTAACAAATGAAATACAAATTTGTTTTATTTCATTTTTATATGAAATGATAACCTTAGTTAAAATAAAAAAGTTAGTTTAAGAATTGAAATAAAAATGCAACACAACAACCTAACCTAGACTAACCTCACTTTGGATATTTTTTTTAATATAAAAATGAAGAAGAAAACTTAAAGCAATTTATTTTCTGAAAACTTTTCAAATATAAAAACAAAGCCCATCCTAACCTAACCTCAACTTCTTTTGAAGAAAAAAATTAGTTCCAACATTTAACAAAAAAAGTAATACCAAAAAAACACTTTAAGAACCTAAACTAACCTAACCAAACCAAACCTAACCCATTTGTTTGCTTTATGGAGGCAAATGTGTGTACAAGCTTAATTTTGCTTCTTTGGTTGTCTTGTTACCACCTTAAAGCACAATAATACCTTCTTTTCTTGGTGAAATGACCGCTTATTGTACTATAAGTACAACTTGAAGTGCTTATGTCAAAAAGTTTCCATTTCTCAAAGATATAAATTTAAAATTCCTTCAAATTACATCAAGGTCCTTATTTATGCATTGTGCAGATCCCAAAAGTTGGTTCTGAGTCGTTTCGTACAGCCAGGTAAAAACTAATTATCACCAATTTTTAAATTCCTTGGATTGGAAAGCTTAGTAGGTGCCTAATTTCCTAAGCATGAGCTCAGAGCAACACTGTTTCATAGAATGCTACTAGGTTTTGCATAATTTGGAATGAAAAACAAGTTTGGTCCAAATCAAACTGTTTTTTTTTTGTTGGCTGGACTGATATGTCTGTCCTGGAAACACTGGTGAATGCATGGAATTTACAGAGCTGACTAAGCATCACATCAAAGTCCAGTAAGAGTCCACTGGTCACTAACAAATTTCCTCGTTGTGCTTTCGGTTCTAGTATTTGCCACTTCTCGTACCTACCTAAGTGGATGGGTAGGTAACTTGCTCCTGCCCTTCAATTCCTCACATTGCCTTATTTTCACGTATAAATTGGAACATTTGTGTGTAAAACATGGCCCGATGTACCTCAAGAGTGCCCCTCACACAGCGATCTCAATTAAGAATAGAATGGACTGCACTCCAAAAAGGCCGCATGCCCTTCGCTTGTTATGAAACGAATACGCTATATATGGCGACATGTGCCAGAGGCATGCCTTTGCCGATTGGTGATATAGCTGTTTTGAAGCTAAGATGTAAATGTGGCAGTGGTGTACCGAAGGGCGGGGGGCATTGGAGCAGTCCCTCCACCTGAGAGGTTGTGGCCCAAAAAATCGCGATGGGGTTCGGAAAAATAGCGCCAGGCTTCCTAAACATCCTGTTAGTGTCCCCAACAATCGCACCGGGCCCATAAAAATCAGATTGGGGCCACAATAAGTTGCGCAGAGGTCCCTAAAAATGATGAAGCTCACAAAATCCCACCAATGACCCTGAAAATCACATTGTGGCCCTGAAAATCGTTCCGGGACCCCAAAAAGTCGCGCCAGGGAGACCGAAAATCACGCTAAGGCCTTAAACGGTCGGACCGGGCCTCTGGAAATCACGCTGTGGGGTCAAAAAGTCTTGCCGGAGCCCCCGAAAATGAAGATGGTCCCCAAAGGACTGTCTGGGTTCTCAAAATCACGCTGGGTCCCAAAAGGTCCGGCCGGGGCCCCTGATAATGGCACTGGGACCCAAAACGTCGGACCGGGGTCCTTGAAAATCACGATGGGGCCTCAATAGTTCGTACATGAGCCCAGAGAATCACGCTGGGGCAGACAAAGTCGTGCCAGGGTTCTTGAAAATAACAACGGGGACCACAAGAGGTTGGGTCGGGGCCCCTGCAAATAATGCCGAGCCTGAAGGTAAAAAGTCGCGCCGGGTCCCCTGAAAATCGCACTAGGGTATCAACAGGTCGGGGGCCCCAAAAGTCTCATCGGGAACACCCAAATAATGAAGCCGGTGGAACGAAAAAAAAGATCCGGACATGGAAAATTACTCTGGGTTCCCAGCAATCGCTTCAAAAGAAACCAAAACGTGCTGGAGCCCCAAAGACGTATCGAGGCCACTCAAGCTCGCGATAGGTATCCCAACAAATGACGACAGGGTCTAAAAATCGCACTTAGGCCCAAAAACGTCGCGCCGCTGCCCTTTGAAACCACCATGTCACTCTGCGGCAACAAAAATTGCGTCAGACACCAAAAACGCGTCGGGCCCCGGAAAGGAAGGGCGTTGGAGCACTGAAAAATATACTCCGGGAGCCCGGAGAATCGTACCGGGACCCCCTGTCCGGGGCCCAAAAATATCACACATGAGGCTTACAAAAAAATAGAAGTCGACCCCCAAAAAATCACAAAGGGATTTTACACACATAGAGTCGCCGTTGTCGAGTCATAGACACACATAGAGTCGACCCGAGCACCGGAAAATTCAGAACAGGTCCCGAAAGAAAGTTCTCCTAAGGAAATTTCTACTCTGAAGGGTGCGATCGGCTGGGGAAAAAAACTCGTTGAGCAGCCACAATAGCATACCAAAGAGACAAATGCCCCCACCTTCATCCTGAAGAGGTGGGCTCCCAAGAACCCGAGAATCGCGCCGGGGTCCCCAAAAATGGTTATGGGGCCCCATAAATTCGCGTCTGGTCCTCAGAATTAGGGGTTATAAATATATACAGCGGGCACAAAAAAACTTGCACCGGCCCCGAAAATTTGCGCCGGGAACGCCAAAATCGCGCTGGGGCCCAGACATGTACAACGCGCCACACGAGCTATCGTCAAGTCCCACAAATATCGCGCTTGGGATCCAAAATTCCTGTCGGAAGTCCCATAAATTATGATCGGGGTATCAAAAAGTCCCCTCGAGACTTCAAAAATTGGACAACAATTAAGTCGGAGCCCTCCAAAATCAAGAGAGATTCCGAAAAATAAATGTTCCAGCCAGGAAAATCGCTCCGTAGCCCAAACATATCACCAGATCCCTTAACAAATGGCATACGCACCGAAAAACGTACCGGAGCTCGAAAAAAATCGCAGCGGGACACAAAACAAAATGTCGCCGGGAGCCCGAAAAATCAGGCCGTGGCTCGACTTTACATAGTTCAGAAGAAGACATCAGAAATTGGCGTCGGATCCCCCCCGGAACCACGCGCCTGGGCCCGAAAGGTCGCGACGGGACCAAGAGAAATTATACCGGAGCCACCAATATCGTGCTGGAGTCCCACAAATGTGAGCGAGGGATCCCAAATAAACACAGCGGGACCCTGAAAGCACAACTGGAGGACGAAAAAGCGGCAGGACTTAAAGCTGCAAGAGCTGCAACGTATGTCTCGCAAAAAGCGACAGGGTCTTAAAACATACGTTGCAGCTCTAAATAAACATACCGGAAGTTACAAAACCAACAAATACAACGGGGCACTCAAAGCACACCGGGGCCTTCAGACCACATGGGGGCCTCAAAAACAGGCTAGGGCCCCACAAAAATCGACATTGTGCTAGAAAAGGAACACAAAACGGGCACTAAATAAACACTTCGGGTCTGCAAAAACGCGCCAATACCTAGAAAATAATAAATTAATAATTAAAATTAATACATTTTGTTCATGCACAAAAGAAACCCAGGATCGCAAAAATGTGCCGGGACCCTAACAAAAATTGGCTGGAGCCCTAAAACACATCCGTAGACAAAGAAAACAGAAAGGTTAAAAAGAACACCTTACTACAGCCTCAGTTCGGTAGCCAATCTGGGAGCGTATTTAACCAAAGAGATGAGGTGCATCAGAGATCAGCGGTTATCCGGATTCCTTAGCGCACCAGAAAACGTGGGAAGAAGATAACTAATCATCGAATTGAATTCAGGATTGGCCCTTGTGGCTCTTAAGTTTGAACACGTTATGACTTTATGAGGTGCTGTGTGTTGTCACCTGTCAGCTATTTTGCACTGAATTGTTGGTCACCAAACTAAGCGCTTGCATTCCGTTTCAGCCGGGTGCTACATGATGTAGTGTAGCATTTCGTTTCAAGCGGTGTATATTTTAAGGTGCACGATGTGTACTACAGAGATAATTAAGGTGACTGATCACCTATGTGTTGGAGTTAGGCCCTGAGGACGAACACCAAACCATGTATTTATATTGATTACGTTTTTCTTGGCCCCAGTCTGCCAGCCTGCCAATCTTGGTCTGCCACACATAGGATCAAAAAAATTTAACCCGTCTTTCCTGTTTCTCATCCTCTCCAGCATAAATCATGAGACTTCTTTTGCCATGGGCCAGCATGTAGGCTACGATAGTTTCACTCGCACCAGGAAGATAAACGTATTAGGTATTACAAAATTATCCATCAGTCGTGAAGTGGTCCAAGTCCAGCGAAAAGTGTGAATTTGAAAGTACTTATACCGCGATGATAGTTTGATTTCAGTACTACTTGTTGCTGTTAGCCATAGGCGTCCCCAGGGGGCCTGATCCTCCCCCTCCCTTAGCGGTGAAAGTTGTGTGTTTATTATTAAAATGCTCGGGTTCTGTATCCAAAATTGCTCGACTAAGTACTTTGCAATTCCTGGGTGCGCCCCTGCTGTTGACCCTGGCCCACCCACTTTTTGAGACGTTCCTACGCCTATGCACAAACACGCACACAAACACACACACACATACGCACAGACACACAAAAACAAACAAACAAACAAACACAAATATATATGTATTATATATATATATATATATATATATATATATATATATATATATATATATATATATATAGATATATATTAAGGTAACACACATTGTATTATTACACCGCTCAGCATCACAATTGGATGAATTTACGGTGGTCAATCAGAAAAAGAACGTTCATCACATTTCGCGAAGCCTCCACATCTACACCATCAATAAAAAAAAATGACGTACCTATATACACAATGCATCCAGATGATAATATCATGACATGCACAAACACAATTGACTGCATCCTACAGGCCTCACCATACGTTTATATGCCTGTCGGAGAGTGCCAGTTGTGTGAGCTGCTTGCTATGTATGTTGATCATTGTTGATGTATCTGGTATGTATACAGTCTCCGGCGTAGACAGTCGCTTCTGGTCGCGACACCATGCCAGTCTGATAGTGTTCTCTGTGAGCATGCGTGCGGTGAGAGTGAGGCTGTGGTGCTCTCGCAGGTGTGCTTCTGGTCGCCATCTCTCCAGTACATCACCAGCCGCCTGCCCAGCGTCACTGTGGCCACTCCGATGTGATGTACCTCACAGGTCACACAGTCACAGCACCAATGTCCTGGCACTGTCACACACTGCCACAGGTCACACAGTCCCAGCACCAATGTCCCGGCACTGTCACACACTGCCACAGGTCACACAGTCACAGCACCAATGTCCTGGCACTGTCACACACTGCCACAGGTCACACAGTCACAGCACCAATGTCCTGGCACTGTCACACACTGCCACAGGTCACACAGTCTCAGCACCAATGTCCTGGCACTGTCACACACTGCCACAGATCACACAGTCACAGCACCAATGTCCTGGCACTGTCACACACTGCCACAGGTCACACAGTCACAGCACCAATGTCCTGGCACTGTCACACACTGCCACAGGTCACACAGTCCCAGCACCAATGTCCTGGCACTGCCACACACTGCCACAGGTCACACAGTCCCAGCACCAATGTCCTGGCACTGTCACACACTGCCACAGGTCACACAGTCACAGCACCAATGTCCTGGCACTGTCACACACTGCCACAGGTCACACAGTCACAGCACCAATGTCCTGGCACTGTCACACACTGCCACAGGTCACACAGTCACAGCACCAATGTCCTGGCACTGTCACACACTGCCACAGGTCACACAGTCACAGCACCAATGTCCTGGCACTGTCACACACTGCCACAGGTCACACAGTCCCAGCACCAATGTCCTGGCACTGTCACACACTGCCACAGGTCACACAGTCACAGCACCAATGTCCTGGCACTGTCACACACTGCTACAGGTCACACAGTCGCAGCACCAATGTCCTGGCACTGTCACACACTGCCACAGGTCACACAGTCACAGCACCAATGTCCTGGCACTGTCACACACTGCCACAGGTCACACAGTCACAGCACCAATGTCCTGGCACTGTCACACATTGGAACCGGTAAATTACATTGGTCTGCTTGAGCGCAGCTGAGTCGTGGGTTAAGTTATTGTTCATGATGTGAGAGGAGGTCATGATGGTAGGAACTACCAGTCCTAGTTGCTTGTCAGTGTTGGTAGGTGTACAGACTCGGGAAGCTATGTCTTGCATGATTTTCTCGTTGGTTTTCCAAGCTGATGTGAGGTTGCTTTTGTAAAATGCCTGAACGTGATCATTGATACGCGACAGAGATCCCACTAGTAATCTCGGCACGTGCAAGAATGGTGTCCGTAATTGCACCGATTACTACAAGGCGAGTGTGGTCAGGGCTTATATTAGACGCGCCATAAGGAACTGTCCAGCATGGCTGGCACTAGACCGAGAACTTGACAGAGTCCGACAGATTTTGGTTAATAATGGGTACTTGAACTTTGACTTTGAACACACTGTTAATTCGTGTCCAGTAAGTGCATGCAACGGGACAACGGGACAACGGGACAACGGGACAACGCGTCGCGTAACGTGGATCACGTTCACATATTTTACAAAACCATCCTCACGTCAGCTTGGAAAACCGACGGGAGATCATGTGAGATTTAGTCTGCCGAAAATGTACACACACCAACACCGGTAAATGACTACGACCGGCTATTTACCATCAAAGTCCTAAGATTTCTTCTCTCGAAATGAAAAACGACTTAACCCACGACTCAGCTGCGCTCAAGCAGACCAATGTAATTTACCGGTTCCAATGTGTGACAATCCAATGTGCTGGGACTATGTGACCTGTAAGGTACATTACATCGGGATGGCCACAATGACGCTGGGCAGGCGGTTGGTTTTTTTGCTCTTTTTTGTGGACCAAGAATGCATTAGTGGTTTTGGTAACATTTGGTAACATTTGGCATAAGCATGCCGATAAAGACCAACGAATAATCCGAAATATCGAAGTGACCCAGAAAAAGTGCAACAATACCTTGCTGTCGTTTACAATAAGCATTTATATATATATATATATATATATATATATATATATATATATATATATATATATATATATATATATATATATATATATATATATATCTTATATATATATATATATATATATATGCTTAAGTGCTTGGTATGATGTTTTTTGTTTTGTTCGTTCTCCAACGTCTGTTTTTCTGTTCACTTTCTTTAATTGTATGAGGGAGACTCAGACTTTTCAATTGCTTCAGTGGGCTCTCGAAGCATTACAAATGGCATGACATTTTTGCTGGATACTGGGGGAGATTTTCGGGTGACCACTAGAAGGGATCCCATGACAACCTTCAGGTTGTGCTGTGCCATTCGGGATGAAAAGAAATCAGCATGGGGACAACTTTCCCTAAAACACACGACCTTATAAGGATATATTTACCTGGTCACATTGCAATAAGATTTATGAACAAAATGCAGTGAAATCTATTTTTGAAAGATATAATTTCAAAGGAAGAAAAACACAAATTGATACATCAATCTGGAATTATTAAGTAGGAACCGAAAATGTCAGCACATATAGACCAAAATAAACACCAAGTAAATCCTCACTTTAAAATCGCATTACTCGCTTCATTTGGTGACGCTTCTGCGCAAACTCCGACCATTGTGAGAACAACGTGAGTAGTCCCCGCGGCACGTACAGGCTGCAGGCAAACAGCAATCGGAGCATGGAGCGACCATCGTGAGAACAACGTGAGTAGTCCCCGCGGCACGTACAGGCTGCAGGCAAACAAATCGGGCATGGAGCGACCATCGTGAGAACAACGTGAGTAGTCCCCGCGGCACGTACAGGCTGCAGGCAAACAGCAATCGGAGCATGGAGCGACCATCGTGAGAACAACGTGAGTAGTCCCCGCGGCACGTACAGGCTGCAGGCAAACAGCAATCGGAGCATGGAGCGGCGAATGCAGATGCCATCAGTCGAGCCGTGCCTCCCCTCCTCCCAGCCCTGGATAACCTGACAGGTTGCATCATTGCTTGTTGCTCTGGAACAAGACAAGTTGTGAGCGAAATAAGGTAGGCTTCTTGGGCATACAGCGGCGCATATGTGGGATCCTTCGGCGTCTGACTCAAGTTGTTGTTCAAGTTGTTCAGCTTCAGCCGCCGACAGTGATTTGCACATTTCAGTCTTCCCATCCTTCAAGCAATGAAGCCCGACCCGGCAGTATTTGCTGGAAGAGAGCAGTGTCTGCATTGTGCAGTCCAAACTCTGCATGGCGTTGCAGTCTGCTTGCTCAGGGCTGCGGAAGGCAAGCTCGCACTGGAACCCTCCTCAGAGAGTTGATGGCAGCGGCAGGCGTGCGTCGGATCTGCCGGTGGATCGGCCGGATCGGCCGGATCCGCCGACGGACGCCATCACTCCCCGAAGCGTCAGCCTGCGCCGATACAGAGCCTATAGCTCTCGGTTGAGGCCCAGTAGGATCCTCTCGAGGCACATTCAGACGGAGCCGAGAGCGAGAAAAAGCGTCGGCTTGTTACGCCAAACAAGCTGCTGTTGTCACCGGAGACCGTGGCCGACTGCGCGAGAGCGAATGCGTCGGTTTTTGGGTTGGCTTCAATTCGTTATCTGATAGAGACTTGGGTTTTTTTCGGCTGGTTCAATTTAGCTGCTTAGAGAGCCGCGCTGCCGCTTCGTCGAAACTAAATCAACGATCAGAACTCGATAGGCGAAGTGCAGGCAAATCCTGACTACAGCCGTAAAATAGCGTCAACAACGGACTGATTGGGTCTGTAAGCGAGCCTCCAAGGACTTCTATGGCGGCTGATGCAGAGCTTGAAACCTCCCGGTCAGTAGCGCAGCCAGGATTTACCTAAGGGGAGGACCTGACCAAAAAGATGTGAAGCAACATAGGAACCTTGCGGCCGAAAATTTACGGTTTTGCATGGTGAAAATATATAAATTTATCATTTCATCTAGTGTATTTTTAGTTCCTAGGAGGGGGACGCGGCGGCCCCCTCCTTCGCTGCACCTCTGCTCCCAGTCCGAGGATTCATTTTTTATTTCATGTTGTGTTCGGTGCCGGTGCAGTACACCATCTTTGGGTGTCTGTCGCGGTAATCCAGCCCAAATCTAGCTACCACCAATGCAAATTTGGAGCACTGTGAACGGTCCGTCACGTGAGTGCTGCGGCACATATAACGATCAGAGCAGAAATCAAGGGCTGGATGTCGATCGCTTTTGTGTAAAATCCGTCTGTAACAGAAAAATATCAGCCGACGTGACCATATGCCGCGCTGATCCTGCGCTTTGCGACGTTGCTTTTTTAGAACCCACAGGTGAACAAAAAGCTGCATCAAGCATGATTGCTAGCAATGGTGAAGCCCGAGCAAGGATACTGCCTTGTGTATGGTGTCAATGTGTGGCGCCTATACGGGCAGTGGAAAAACGAGGGCAAGTTTTATAGCACAACGCAGTAAGTACATTATCTGTGTACATCAGTCATAGGCGGACTGCTTTCAGTGTTTATGCAGCTACACACCACCAAGCACGTATGTAGAGCTGAAGTGATTTCGGATGTGATGCATTCACCGAACTACGCCACAAAAAGAAGAAGACAAACTTCATCCCTCCTTGGGACTGAACTCGCCACCCCGGGACAAACCAAGTACGCTACCGCTTTTCCACCCACGACATATGGGAGGCTTGACCGCGGTGCGAGGTGTAAGTGGACTGCTTGCTCGCAAGAATATCGCCGCAAACATTTTTATCTGAACAAAGTTTAAGAATAATTCACCAGGGAATAACATTGGGACGAAAGTTGTTAAATCCAAAGCTGAAAGGAGTAGACCTGGCACTGAGTGAGGAAGTTAGAAATTGAAATGCTGCATTGCAAGGTGAAACGCTTTTGGAACTTTTCCACGAGCGGAATTGCCGCCGCGAACCTCTCTTCAAAGAAAGATGAATGGGCAGTTCACGAAGACCATTATGATGCAATTAATACCAGTCGAAATTAAATGGCCACATTTTACTTTGAGTGAAGAAATTAGAACGCCAAATACGGTACCAAGAAGTTCCGAAAGCTTAAATAAAACGCATCGGTAGGGCCACCAAGGGCCACTCATGTTCATCATTGGATCATATACACGAGTAGAGATTCGCTCAGGCTTCGCCCTTGTTCGTAACCAAGGTTCATCTGAACGGCTCGGCCTAGCCAGACCATCACGCTTTTGAAACCGCAATAAGTTTGTGTTCGTTGAGTCGTTTCGCGTTGTAACTTCTTCACGCCGAATCAGATGTGCTCTCATAATTTTCCTTTTTAGCAATTCGTATCAGAGCATTCTTCATCAAGTGTGCCTAATAGTTTTTGGTCAAAGAAAACGGTTCGCAGCGTTATGGAGTTTTACTCGTGCGTTTGGAATACAGGATACTTAGGTCATTTAAGATGACTAGAGTCAGTGCAGAGAAGGTGGATACGGAACATAGAGTGGACGGAAGGCCTAGACCATGGTGGCGGATTGCGACAGCTTGATTTGTACTCTGTGAAAGGTAGACTGATTCGAGCAGACATTATGAAATGTTGGAATATTTTGCATGGCCATACTGCCATCAAGATCCACGACATGTTTGTGCTGGCACCATTGGCGAACACACGTAGACATTCACTGAAATTGGCTCACAGATGTGCATCAGTGGATTGTGGGGAAACATTTTTTTAGCCACAAGTGCTATGCCACATGGAATTCATTCCCTGATCATATAGTAACTTTAACGGTCTTGGCTGCATTTAAAGCTGCACTCCACTCAAATATCTGCACATTGCTGTATGATTATAATGAATAGACCCGTCTCGGGGGGGGCTGATATGCGCCCCCATAAGGTTTTCCGTGGATAGTGAAAGAACGGCGCGGGATAGCGAACCGAAATTTGGCATACCTTTTCCCACATCAATTTGACATGTTGTGTGAAAATTGTGAGGTCAGGTCATCTAGGATCATCGAGTTAGTCAAGGTCCAATGAGGTCACCTCCAGAAACGTTCGACCAGTCGTCACGCTTTAACTTATGAAGATAATTTAATGAAACTTTCAGCGTTTCCTTATCTTTAGGGAGGAAATAAAACGCACCAGAGGAATGAGTGATTTTTGTTTTGTTTTTGATGACGCATTATTTGTTTTGCATATTTGACCATGATCGTTAAAATCGGAGATCCTGGCTAAAGTAAGCATTTTGTGAGAGAAAGTTGACTTCAAACAACGTCTTGCGGTCCGCTCTACCCATTAGAAAAAGAAAAGTGAAGAAAATTGAAACCTCATCATGTTGAAAAATAACATTTTTAACATTTTTCGGTTGACAAAATGTTTAGGGCAATGGTCGATTTCGCCTTCCTTTTTTTATTCGAAAATTGCTTTGTTTTCAAATCTCCCCCAAAATGAACTCCCCAGAGCCAAAACATGGCGTCAGTTGGTGCGTTGCACGACAGATCGACCAATGCACTTCACCCCATAATCTTTTATTGAGACCAAAATTTGCTCACAGGGTAGTCTTTGGCTCTGAATACGGCTGTGCAAGTTTCAGCCCGATTCGGCCAACGATTTTTGAGTTATGACCTCCGGAATGATTTTTAGGTCAAATAACATGGGTTGATTTGACGATGGATATCTCATCAATAAGAAATGGAAAGTGTGGCAAATTGTATATATTTCAGAAGAAAAGGATCAAATCAAACATTCCCGGAATAAAATATCAATATGTCCTACATTTGACTCCGTGACCTCATAATCTCGTGACCTCGTACCCTCCCGTGCCCCCTAGCCCATCGAAATTGACTAATTTGAAGGTGGAAATAAAAGTGGGCGTGATATTGCTGAGCAAGCAAAAAAGTGTGTCCTTCTTATAAATATCCGATATAGGCGTCCGTTCTTCATGACTGCGATTTTGCGTTTTCAGGGAAGGACGGATTTCTTGTAAGCTTTATTTAATTGGAAAGGTACATGAGGTAGAACAATGGTATACGGATGGTATATCCGAACAATGGTATACATGTTACAGCCCCATGCTGTGTGATGACAGTTCAAGTAAGACCGGCGGAGGGAGCTCTAACATTAAATGCCCAAGCCCTACAGAGGGGAGAGAAAGTCCAAGTGACAGGTACAATGAACAGAGGGTTTCTGGGTGATCGCTAAACATCACACGGGCAGCAACTGCCTGGAGCGATGTGCACAGTGTAACCTGATGCGCGGGTACGCTATGGTGCACCGCCAGCATGGTTCCACCATGTGCCACTGTGACAGTCGGCATGTCCTTGCGGTAGACGGAGTACCCATTGAGTGAGCAGTAGGCTCCTGGCGACAGTTTTGTCTCCTGTAGACATAAAACTGCGGGGTTTCGCTGGGATAAAACGTCCTGAAGGTCGGTAAAATTGACTCTAAAACCACGCATGTTCCACTGTAAAACCAAAGAGGCCATTTCTGTGGTTGACTAGGGCTGTCTAGATTAGTGTGTGTGTGTGTGTGTGTATGTGTGTGTGTATGTAGGTGTGTGCAGGTGTGTGTCTATGCATAAAATCAGCTTCAGTGACTGCCGTCTGCGCTCTGTCTCGGATGGCTGCCCGGGTGTGCACCGAGCGACGTTGTAATCGGGCGTGACCGCGGTGTACCCTCAGGGGTGACGCCGTCCGAGCGACGTTGTAATCGGGCGTGACCGCGGTGTACCCCTCAGGGGTGACGCCGTCCAGGGTAGCACGCGCTTCTCGGCGCGCACTGGTTCGCCAGACTCGGTACTCAACCGAGGCGGTGGTGGTGGCGGCGAACCCATCTCGGACCGTTTTAAAGTTTGAAAAAAAGAAGAGGAAATTTGAAATGGAAATTTTCACAAAGCCACACCTCTGGTAATGTGAGGATGCTCACGTTTTCAATGGGGCTTACTGGTACTTCAGCAACATTTTTGTGTTATTCGCTGTGTATGGCGAAGATAAGAATCGACACGGTGACTATCACAATTGCTTGTGTGCGTTTATGTACGTCGAAAAAAGAAATCACCGCGTCCTCTTTCCACCAGGCGTTTTCGAAAACCGATTCGTACACTGATCCGGCTCTGCCAAGCCTGTTGTCGTTTCCTTCCTGATGTCAACCCCTCTGTTGTCCGCCGGCATAAATGCCGGCGCCTTTATCTCCCTCGGAACAACCACCAGGCTGGAGAGTATTGAGCTATGTACGGGTGGGGAGTACGGATATATGTACAAAGTACGGATGGGGTGGGAGGGAAGACATACGCGAGACAAACTCCTCGGCTTTTATTTGCCTTTAACACATAGTCATCAGTAGTCTACAGAGACGCAGAGCTTTTTCTTCAGCACAAAATAATAAACCCGCCTAACACTTGATCGCTGACACAAAGTGATCCTTATGTTTGTTATAGATACCTACCTACTGTGCCAGATGCAATATGTAGGTAACACAACCTGATTTAATAGGGTCGGGTTGCGTTATTTCCATGTTTGATGTTATTCAATGCATATCAGTTGTTCCGAAGTACGCGAAGTACGCATCGCTACGCGTAAATAAACCCATGGGTGACCTATCGGTAACTCGTGACCTTGAAATTAGTGATGGCTTTTCAGGGAAACTATATGATTTACATTAAAAAGGTAGGAGTATTTTTATTTTATGAAAATGTTTTCCAATCACACATCCGTATACCATTGTTCTACCTCATGTACCTTTCCAATTAAATAAACCTTACAAGAACAGACCAATGTTCGCGGAAGACGACTGGAACGTTTTATCCACGCCGAGTCGTTATTTCTTTTAAGTACAGGCTCGCCCACGCATTGTACTTCACCGACCGGGAGCACATCGGTTTTAGATTTGAACCTCTGCTCCCCGCAACTAGCCGAACATTTTACCTGGTCTGTCGACAACGATCCGCTAGGATGCGATCACTTCCTGTGTGGTTGGACTACCGAACTGGTACTTCCTTGGCATGAGGCCTCAGGTGGAACCTCCAAAGCAACTGGGGGAATTTGAGGCAAATGGAGGAAAGTTTCTTCGCCACGTCACTCCACCTTCAGTGGCTCCTTTTACAGGGCCACCCCCCGAGAAAAAAACAATTTGTCCGATAACCTCTGACTCGTTTGTTCCTTGACTCCGTCCCGATCCATCCGTGCCCGAAACGATCCTTCCGAGTTTTTGACCGCCGAAGCTCAACGGCGAACATGCTCACCTTCATGAAAGCCAGAGCTTATGCTCGTAGGACCGTGCGGGAGGAGAAACGAAAATCCTGGCAGAAGTACGTCGGAGGCCTCAGCTCATCCACGTCCTCAACGGAGGTGTGGTCGCGTATAAAGCGTATAAAGCGCATATCCGGTAAATTCTGCTCCGCTCCGCTACCTGTCCTACAAGTAGCAGGACGTCGCATCATGCATCCAAATGAGGTAGCGAGTGAACTTGGCCGCGCGTTATACAAACGCAGCAGGTCCGGGAATGACCACTCCGATTTCCAGCGTCATCGCTCCCAGAGCGAGTGAGTAAGACTGGACTTCTCCACATCAAAACGTCTGGTCTATAGCGACCCATTCATGAACGCAGAGCACTTTCGTTACGGGATGTGTCGGAGGGTCCTGACAGAATTAATAATGAAATGTTGCGTCATTTACCACCGTGTGCCCAAGTCGCCTTATTGTCGGCGTTCAATTTACTGTGGAAAAGAGGTAATTTTCCGGAAGCTTGGAGAGAGGCAACTGTAATTCCTCTTCTGAAACCAGGGAAGGGTGGGCATGATCCACTCCACTATCGCCCGAATTCGTTGACATGCTCACTATGTAAACTAATTGAGAAAATGGTGGATGCTCGCTTGTCATTGTACCTGGAAGACAGAAATATGTTAGTAAATTATCAGTGTGCTTTTAGGAAGAATCGTGATACGATAGACCATCTTATCACTCTTGACACCGACATTCGTGCTGCTTTTATAAGGAAACGGCATGTTGGAGCTGTTTTTTTTACATTGAGGGTGCATTCGACGCGGCATGGCGTCATGGCATGCTTGTAAAAATCCATGAATGCGGCCTCCGTGCCCGCTTGCCCTCTTCCTTCAAAACTACTTAAAAGATTGTCGGTTCCGCGTGCGCATTGGCAACCATTTTTTCAGCTGGTTCCGGAAGGTGAATGGAATGCCACAGGGCGGCGTGCTTAGTGTGCCTCTGTTTTCCCCACCATTAATGACATCGGCAGTACGTTGCCACCATCTATCTGTAGCTCGCTTTTTGCCGACGACTTCGCTATTTGGCGTCGAGCACCTCAGCACCGACACTGCAAAGGCAGTTACAACTTGCTGTCTCCCGCCTGAAGCGATGGGCAAACGTGAGTGGTTTCCGCTTTTCAACAGGGAAGACGGTAGCCATGCATTACTGTCGGCGTCAAGGCTGTCGAAACATGGAAATCAGACTGTATAAGTCACAAATTCCTGCGAGACCGGTGGTTAGGTTTCTTGGTGTTCTTCTTGACTCTCGCCTAACATATCGCGACCATTTTAAAATGCTCCGTGACAAGTGTTTTAAAACTATGAATATTCTAAAGGTGGTTTCACGTACATCATATGGTGCCGACAGACTCACATTGCTGCTCTTATATCGATGTTTAATCCGTTCTAAGCTTGACAATGCGTGCTTTGTGTATGACGGTGCATGTGCAGCAGCGAAGCGAACGTTGGACACCATTCACCACACTTCGCTACGTATTGCTACCGGTGCATTTCGCACGTCACGGGCAGTGAGTCTTTTAGTAGAAGCCAACGAGCCAAGCCTTGCTATGCGTCGCGAACTACTTGGTATGCGCTATGCATGCAAGCTGCGCCACTTCCCCGAACACCCCACACATCGGTCAGTGTTTTCCCGACGCATCCTTGCTCTGTTCAAAGGGAGACGACGGGAGACATCTGTTCCTTTCTATGTGAGGATCCGCGCTCTTTTCGAAAACAGTGGCATACGAATGAGTGGAGTGATGCGTGTGAATTCTTTAAAAACTCCTCCCTGGCGGCTGGTCTCTCCAGATATTGATATATCGCTGACATGTCTGAGAAAAGGTAATGTCGTTCCTGCAGAACTCAAGCTCAGAGCATTGCAATTGATTTCTTCATACCGGAACTACACGTCAACCTATATGGATGGTTCAAAAACGGGCACAGGTGTTGGCAGTGACTTCGTGACAGACACTGCAACTCGAACGTTTTCTCTTCCGGCAAATGCATCGGTGTGCACATCGGAGCTGGTTGCAATCAATAAAGCTGTGTTGTATTGAGATTGGACATGATACACTGCATGTGATATATAGCGACTCGCTCAGCAGCCTATTGGCGCTAAGAGGGTTTTCCCACCAAACCCAGCAGTACAAGACGTTCTATCTATACTTACGTTGCTCAACACGATAGGCAAAAAGTAGTATTCTGTTGGCTCCCAAGCCGCGTTGGAATCGGCAGAAATGAGGTTGCGGATGAGGCAGCGAAACGCGCCGCTCTAGGTTCACGCACTCGACGTCTTCCTCTCCCTGCGAGGGACTTTTTCCCAGACATTAGAGGTGCCGTTATAAAGAAATGGGAGGCCAGCTGGGAGTCCATGACTGATAATAAGTTGAGGAGAGTTAAGCATCGTCTCGGTGAGTATCCATCATCATCACATAACATTAGACGCAGGGATGCCACTTGCTAATGAGCCATACATACGGCACCCACCGGTACCTTCTGAGCAGTAACGGAAAGCCGTTGTGTCAAAGGTGCCATGCTCTCCTATCAGTACGACACATATTGGTTGCGTGCCCAAGACTTGCCCACGAGCAAAGACGTCACTTCGGGCGCAGTACAGTCTCGCTACAGGAAGTATTAGGAGATGAATCCCCTTTATACAATTGGGACAGCTATTCCGCTTCCTTGCAGATGTTAAGTTGTCTGTGGTATATACGTCCCATTAACACGCACCCTGGAGGGCCTCTGAAAATTACGCACTGGAGGGGGGGGCGGATCGCCCCCTAAGATCTCGGCTCCTAGTAAAGCTGAGGAACGAAATTCGCAGGGTGGATGGGTACGCTAGTGAACTCTATTGTGTGTAAATGTCATGACCTTAGGTCAATATTTTCAAGGTCAAATGAGGTAAAATTGTCAAAATGTTCTGATTTTGCGTGGCTTGGCTTGTCATCGTTATGGATTGCTGTGATTGTGTTTAAATGCTCCAAAATGGACATCAATGATGTTTTGGACATTACTAATGATGCAATGCAGATGCTAGACCCAACATTTGACCTCAGGTCACTATATAGCACCACTTTATCAGGTCAGTTACCTGTTCCAGTTACCGGAACCGCGCCCGCCCGACTGCTCCGTCGGGCAGCTCGAGCAATCGGCTTCGTGAAGAAAGGAGTGAAGTACATGAATAAAGTATGGAAACGCAATGACAAACAGTACAAATGACAAACAGTAGTGCATTTATGACAACATTCCAGTTGATCATGTTTGGTTCCATTAACCTGTCATGAACTTGACCTGACTTGACCTCAGAAACCTAAAAAAACCTTAAAAAAAAAAAAAAAAAAAAAAAAAAAAAAAAAAAAAGTTAATATTGCCAAAAAAAATACCTCTTTTTAGAAAAAAAAGAAACATTTTTTTGTTATTTTTTTACTTTAGGCCCTACTTATCATTTTCATTTTTTGTTTGCTTTAAACGACGCGCCGTTCATTTTGCAGTACGCAGAAAATCGCGTTATCACCGTAAAATCTGATTATTTCAAAACCAGGGTGGGCATTCCCCCCTGTGTTAATACGATGGCAGCTATGTGGTAGAACCAGGATGGTTATGCTGTACGCCATGACAATGGATTTGATAATGTGTCACATTGAGTATTTTTGATCGGTTTCGGTTTTACAGCTTGATACGATTGACGATGTTATGGGCGCTGCATGACCTCTGAAGTCGATGCGCCCCTAAACTCCAATAACCAACCAATCAAACTTTTTAAAAAACATCTCCGATTTTTATAGATTTGTTTTTCATAATCAGCGTCCGAAATGAAAAGAATGAAAAGGATTGACCGACGGAAAACTTGATGCAAACAAAATTCGGAACTCTGGCATGCTTAGAAGAACAAAACAAAACATCATCGACAAATATGAAAAATTCATTTTGCGGACATGTTTGAACTCAACTTGACTTTCCATCAAATAAAATATGTTCCGTTGGCTGCTGGCTATCTGTGCCTGTCGAGAAGTCCCTGAAATATACTATATTCCAAGCTATACAAGTTTCTGAATGCACATGCAATTTCAAAATTAACTCCTTCAAAACTATTTTACAGATTAAGAAAAAATATATCCTCCACGACAGGATGAGTTGTTTCAGATGCCATCTTAAAATCATCTGTCAATTGATATATACCATCTCAAAGAGCCATTTCCGGAAACCCAAGCTGTTTGCCCCGCTTTTATTATCAGATTTGATGACCTACTAGGAGTTGCAGTTACCAGAAATCAGAGAAAACGGCCTGAAAACGTCCTATTTCACCCATGGCGCAAAAATACAACGTTAATAATTTTCCTTTTTTTTCGGAATTTTCAATAATATTCTGACAATTCTTAAGGTGCCCACGGCCCCAGATTATATCTCCATCCCCAAAATTCGGTTTCGGCGAACTTCGAAATCGACGCCGATGTAACGATTTGGTTAGCAAGCCAAATCGACGCCGTTTGATCTGCTTTCATTTTCCTAGCATAGGTACCATTGTGCAGCACAGTGTCCCATGGAGAATGTCCACATGCACAGTGTCTCAAGGACGTGAATAATGAAGTCAAATGAAGGTTGTGAAAATGATGTTTCCGGGCACAGCCTACGTGCACTATGACAGCAAATAGTGACTTGCAATAGGTGTTCGACTGCACGTCCATACAAGTGATGCTCTGCAGGTGGAAATAAAGCATAATTGTACTTCTTTTTGTGATGTTAGCATGATCGAATAGGGTCAGACTGCGTCGCTGTGATGTTTGATGGCATTCAGTACGTGCTGTAAGTAACTATCAGATGTTCTGAAGTAAAAGTACGCCGCTGCATGGAATTAAGCTACGACCTATGGTGATCATAAAATGTTCAACCCTTGTTAAGGAAGCTAAAAGTGCTACATTGGATACCTACAAATGTGTAAGTTGGAATAACAAGTGCTCATCATCTGATGTTTATTTCGTTGTTTTATCCCATCGTTGTTCGATTGTGCACTGCTTAGTGCAGTGCAGTAATATGCAATAATTTACAATATGCGGGGAGTGCCCAAAACGTGAACAATGAAACCACAGGAAGCTTGTAAAAAGGTTCATGTTTTACGGGACACGTTATGCATGACGTGACAAAAACGCGTGTGTTTGCATTATAATAGGGATTCGACTGTACGTCCATGCAAATGATGCCTACAGGTAGCATGAAAGCATAATTGTACTTCTCGTTGTGAGGCCAGCATGATCAGATGTTTCCATTACCAGACCACCATATATTCCGAAGCAAAATTACGTCGTCACGCATAGATAAACCTATGGATGACCTATCGGTAATACCTTATGACCGGCGGTGGCAGTCCGCTGTATCCAAGGTGCCATGCTGCACTGTCAGTGCGGCATGTACTGATTGATTGCAGCCGACTTACCCATGAGCGAAGGCGTCACTTTAGACGTACCGCCCTCTCTCTCTTTCTCTCTCTCTCTCTCTCTCTCTCTCTCTCTCTCTCTCTCTCTCTCTCTCTCTCTCTCTCTCTCTCTCTCTCTCTCTCTCTCTCTCTCTCTCTCTCTCTCTCTCTCTCGCTCTCGCTCTCGCTCTCGCTCTCTCTCGCTCTCTCGCTCTCTCGCTCTCTCGCTCTCTCGCTCTCTCGCTCTCTCGCTCTCTCGCTCTCTCGCTCTCTCGCTCTCTCGCTCTCTCGCTCTCTCGCTTGCTCGCTCTCCTCTGGCCCATTATCTTCAGCGGTCGGCTGCCGCTCTATCCACAGTCCGATCGCCGCAGCTGTGGCCGCTGTTCCCTGGCCGGTGGCTTTGTTGCGGTGATCTATAGCACGTATCTGACGGGCGAATCATCGATTTGTCAAACCCGACAACTGCAGCACGACTGAAAGGTCCGATTAACGCGGGGGATACTCGCCACGAGAATGGACAGGCTCCACTATCTCCGTGTGTTCGGAACAGTAGATATTGCCCCGTTGAAAAGCAGTAGCACCATTAGCGTTAGTAACCAAGGTAGCATCGATATGTTTTCTTGAAAATCGACGATTAGGGGAACATCCTATATCGTGAGCAGCAGCGCATTCCTTCTTGAGCGCGGAAGTCTACTGAGACGATCCAGGGACGTGTGTATATTTTCCTTCCGCCATCAGTATTTTATGGCCGGTTTGCTACTGCCAACAATAATGGGTCCATTCACATGAGCAAAGAGCATTTCTAAGTCAATATTGTTTGTCAAGGAATGGCCGTGGAATGAACATATACGGATGCATCCAGTTGAAGTATCCGTAGAAGTTAATGACCGCCTTCTGCATCCACATAGTCTTGAATTGCAATTGCGTATATGTGTTCATGCCGACCTGTTACTTGATTCGTTTGTTTATTTCATCATTCCATGTTATTTCCTCCGACATATCGAACGTTCGGGTGTTTTGGGTGAGTTTTAGGTGAGCTCAGTGGCAATCAAACGGGATGGCCATGGTGGCCATGGCTTGTACCGAAATATCTCATTTCCAGAAGCAAAATTGTTGCCTCAGTTTCATCGGAGACCTAGGCCAACATGCTGGTGCATTTTACCCGTCGGCAGAAAGCTTGTCTTTTCAGTTGCTACAACACTTATCTTACTTCACTGATGCATTTCAGTGTGGGCTTTCATTAGATGCCTTGAAACATCTGGGATCATTATCTACTTCCACGCCTTGGTCCCTTCAAGGACAATGCTTTGTGTCCGCACGTGCGA
This sequence comes from Ashinkailepas kermadecensis, assembly GCA_034440615.1. NCBI lineage: Eukaryota > Metazoa > Arthropoda > Thecostraca > Neolepadidae > Ashinkailepas > Ashinkailepas kermadecensis. The sequence continues at coordinate 86,055 of JAOTOM010003465.1, forward strand.
TCAATCGCCCGCTCGGGGTGCTGCGGTACTTTTTGTCCCAGTCTTTCCGCTCAGCTTAAGCGAAGCCCAGCCGTTCAACTATCTGTCATGCTTGCGGGTCTTCCTGCCCCATGGGCCCCTCTTCCTGCCCCATGGGCCCCTCTCCCTGCCCCATGGGCTCCTCTTCCTGCCCCATGGGCCCCTCTTCCTGCCCCATGGGCTCCCATTCCTGCTCCATGGGAATGACGATCGTTTGGCCGCGGGGCTCGCAGGTCACGTGACGTGACGTAACTATGTTACCGGCGTCTTGCTGGGCTGGTATCGGACGGATCAGTATTGTATTGCATTGCATCGCTATTTCGAATGCATCCTGTTAAAATGGCTATTCACGCTCGTCGTGATGAAATGGTAGCGGAATTGAAACCAGACAGGTCTGCTTACCTGCACCCATTGCATAACGTGAAGGAACATAGGAGGGATGAAGTGTTGAAGAAGAAATGCGCTGCCCAGACTGGAGTGCGGCAGTCACCCATGGGGATATTGCCCACAGTCATGAGTAGCCCCAATAAAAAAGGATATGATTTCAATGGTAGGCCGAGTGCGATATGCACATGCATAGTACATACAGTACATGCATTAAAACAACATTAAGCGAAATAGTGGGAATGATGAAGAATCGATCCTTTCATTTCGCTTTCGCATTCGAATTCGGCTTGGCAAGATCGTGTCCGTTTTCAGGATTAGAAACGTATGTTTTTTTTCGAGGGTTCCGAGATCTGGACTCGCACCAGCGATAATGGGAAATGTTCAGTCAAGGAATGGTCTTGAATTCTTCATGCTGGTGACTATAATTCTGACTGGACCTCGTCGGTTCGTGAGCTGAAAATGTTCAGTCAAGGAATGGTCTTGAATTCTTCATGCTGGTGACTATAATTCTGACTAGACTTCGTGGTTGTGAGCTGAAAATGTTCAGTCAAGGAATGGTCTTGAATTCTTCATGCTGGTGACTATAATTCTGACTAGACTTTAGGTTCGTGAGCTGAAAATGTTCAGTCAAGGAATGGTCTTGAATTCTTCATGCTGGTGACTATAATTCTGACTAGACTTCGTATGTGAGCTGAAATGTTCAGTCAAGAATGGTCTTGAATTCTTCATGTTGACTATAATTCTGACTAGACCTCGTAGGTTCGTGGGGAAATGTTCAGTGGAATGGTCTTGAATTCTTCACGCTGGTGACTATAATTTTGACTGGATTCGGTTCGTTGAATTGTCAAGGAATGGTCTTGAATTCTTCATGCTGGTGACTATAATTCTGACTGGACTTCGTAGGTTCGTGAGCTGAAAATGTTCAGTCAAGGAATGGTCTTGAATTCTTCATGCTGGTGACTATAATTCTGACTGGACTTCGTAGGTTCGTGAGCTGAAAATGTTCAGTCAAGGAATGGTCTTGAATTCTTCATGCTGGTGACTATAATTCTGACTGGACTTCGTAGGTTCGTGAGCTGAAAATGTTCAGTCAAGGAATGGTCTTGAATTCTTCATGCTGGTGACTATAATTCTGACTGGACCTCGTCGGTTCGTGAGCTGAAAATGTTCAGTCAAGGAATGGTCTTGAATTCTTCATGCTGGTGACTATAATTCTGACTGGACTTCGTAGGTTCGTGAGCTGAAAATGTTCAGTCAAGGAATGGTCTTGAATTCTTCATGCTGGTGACTATAATTCTGACTGGACCTCGTCGGTTCGTGAGCTGAAAATGTTCAGTCAAGGAATGGTCTTGAATTCTTCATGCTGGTGACTATAATTCAGACTAGACTTCGAAGGTTGGTGAGCTGAAAACCGCAAGTTCGTGAACCCCGCTGCAAGCATTTTCGCTGGAGACTTGGCTTGATAGCCTCCGGTAATTCAAATATTTGTAAAATAACAACGGATTGCATGACAAATATCTCCTCTCGGAATTAATCAATGACAAAGTAATCACTTCAACTTAAAAGGCATCACTTTTATGGCCAGCTTAGCTTCACCAGGACAGCATCAGGTCAGGCGATCTGCGCGAGCTGGGACAGGCGATCTGCACGAGCTGGGCAGTGTCCTGGTGACAACGAACCTCCGCCCCGGATGTGTGCAGGTTTATAGTACCTACAAAGCTACGCCACGAAACTATTATTCAGCAAATAATGCGAGTACTTCAGAGCAAATATTGTGATGTTGTTGACGCCATAATATCAACCAAACTTAGACCATATGTAGCCATGGCTTAGACCATAAACAGACTTACCGTAAACCATAATTAACAACCGAACTATTGAAAACCATAAATTCCCGCTCGGTATGGGTGTCGATATGGGTGTCGCTCGGTATGGGTGTCGCTCGGTATGGGTCCCGCTCGGTATGGGTGTCGGTATGGGTGTCTCGGTATGGGTCCGCTCGGTATGGGTGTCGCTCGGTATGGGTCCCGCTCGGTATGGGTGTCGCTCGGTATGGGTCCCGCTCGGTTGGGTTTTTTCGTGTATGTGTCTATTGTGCTGGTTGTGTGGTTGTGTGGTTGGTGTTCTTGGTCCGTCGGTATGTTTTGTTTTGTCGTGTTGTGTGTTTGTCTCGTGTCCTGATGGTTCGTTGTCGGTTGGTCCCGCTCGGTTGGTGTCGGTTTCCGTCGTGCGTGGTTGGTCCGCTCGTATGGGCTCGTAGTCCCGCTCGGTTGGGTGTCGGTTGGGTTGTGTCGTCGTTGGCGTGGGGTGTCGGTTGGGTGTCGTATGGTGTCGCTCGGTTGTCCCGCTCGGTGGTGTCCTCGTATGGTCCCGCTCGGTATGTGTCGCTCGTATGGGTCCCGCTCGGTATGGGTGTGCTCGGTGGTCCCGCTCGGTATGGGTGTCGGTATGTGTCGCTCGGTATGGGTCCGCTCGGTATGGGTGTCGGGTGTCGCTCGGTATGGTCCCGCTCGGTATGGGTGTCTGTATGGTGTCGCTCTATGTCCCGCTCGGTATGGTGTCGTATGGTGTCGCTGGTATGGGTCCGCTCGTATGTGTGTATGTGTTCGTATGGTCCCGCTCGGTATGGGTGTCGGTATGGGTGTCGTATGATCCTCGTATGGGCGTTTATGGGTCCCGCTCGTGGCTGGTATGGTCCCGCTCGGTATGGGTGTCGGTTGGGTGTCGTTGTCCCTGTTGCGTCTTGTCCCCTCGGTTGTTGGTTGGTTGGCCCGCTCGTATGGGGTCGTATGGGTGTCGCTCTGGTCCCTTGGGTGTCGGTTGGTCGCTCGTTGGGTCCGCTCGTTGGGTCGGTATGGGTCCCGCTCGGTATGGGCGTCGGTATGGGTCCCGCTCGGTATGGGTGTCGGTATGGGTCCCGCTCGGTATGGGTGTCGGTATGGGTCCGCTCGGTATGGGTGTCGGTATGGGTGTCGCTCGGTATGGGTCCCGCTCGGTATGGGTGTCGGTATGGGGTCCCGCTCGGTATGGGCGTCGGTATGGGTCCGCTCGGTATGGGTGTCGGTATGGGTGTCGGTATGGGTGTCGCTCGGTATGGGTCCCGCTCGGTATGGGTGTCGGTATGGGTGTCGCTCGGTATGGGTCCCGCTCGGTATGGGTGTCGGTATGGGTGTCGGTATGGGTGTCGCTCGGTATGGGTCCCGCTCGGTATGGGTGTCGGGAGTGCGGAGGGGTAAATTCGACCACGCGATATCTAAAAAAATAATTGAACGGAATACACGATATTAACAGGACAGGTGGCATCTTAGGGAAGCCCATATGTGTGTAAGCTTGAAGTTTTGGGGTAGTAACTTGCAAGATCAAATTAACTGAAACACCCCAATATTGCGACGTGTCCGTGCAGTTCGTTCGTGTGCTTTTCACGAAATACATTGCAGATAGCTCCAAGCTGTATAAAAATGCTTTGCATTAGTCCACACTCCGCACATTTTTACACGTTTGTTCTGACAATTGACAAATAACGTATGGTTATTTGGTGTCCTAAGTTCAACTTGCAGGGCCTCTCTCCCGATATGTAGCCTTTAAAATAGCTGTCAGACCAATAATACACCTCATCTACATAACACTGGTTATGCAAAAATTATAACGATGTCATTTGGTTCTTCAAGCTACTCAAACATTTTATAACCATGCAGCTTCTGCAGGGGCGGCCTGAAGGGCCCGCGGTAGCTCAGTCGGAAGGTAGTTGGGCTCTTGATCGCAAGATCGTCGGTTCGAGCCCCACAACCGGCAGGATTTCCCAGTCCACCCGCGACCAAGCGGCGGCAGAGGTTGGCGAAGCTGTATAGCCCAGCAGTCGGGTGCGTCGTAAAAGAACCCAAGAGCTCGACCAGGGTGGACACCGGTGCGCTTTTGAGCTCGGCCAGAGCCACGGACCGAAACCAGATGGCCATGCCAGCGGAGAGAGGTCCGAGCTCCGGGCCGATCAAGACCTGTCAGATAGGCGGCTGATGACTCGTCGGCTAAAGGTCTGACTGGCCGACCGACTGTCAGAGAGCCAGTTTGACCTCAACCACCCTTATCCCCACTCAAGAGGGTGTTGAAAGAGCAGGTATAATTTTGGCTGAGTAGTAGTTGGGACATGAAGCTCTGTGATCGAGGCTCTTAAACGCGTCGCGGTCGGACCGAGTCGGATCGAGTTAGGCTGGGTCGGATCGGGTCGGGTCAGGTGGGTCAGGTCGGATCGGGTCGAGTCAGGTGGGTCAGGTCGGATCGGGTCGGGTCAGGTGGGTCAGGTCGGATCGGGTCGGGTCAGGTGGGTCAGGTCGGATCGGGTCGGGTCAGGTGGGTCAGGTCGGATCGGGTCGAGTCAGGTGGGTCAGGTCGGATCGGGTCGAGTCAGGTGGGTCAGGTCGGATCTGGTCGGGTCAGGTGGGTCAGGTCGGATCGGGTGAGGTTGGGTGGAGTCGGATCGCTCATATGAGTGTTTTCGTGAATGCATGATACTCTCCCACACGATACTAGACTGGCGACTGGCGCGACTGGCGCGACTGGCGCGAGTTCGCCCTCACTCATAATAATCCTTGAGCAAGGACTTGGCTACGAGCATAAGCTATTCGCAGTGGGACGGCAGCAGTTTGTAACTTGATGTTTTCAAAGATTTATTGAGTAAAACAGCATGATCTCAGAGGATGAACGTGATGGACGTGATGGACGTGATGGACGGCCGCACACGGCAATTCCCGTGGCACGGTGAAAGCATACTCATGACTGAAGTTTGCTTGCCTTTTGAGGTGTCAGTCCCGATGTCCTGAGGCCGATCGCCTTCAGACTTCATTATATTTCTGCGTGTGGAACGCTTATACGGTGTTAATAGTTCCGCATTTTGCAGGTAGAAGTGCAATATTACGTCACTTTCTGTGCCGCTCTAGCAGTTGGAAAACGCCACCTCGCAAAATACTCGCTGTTCGCCGAATAGTTGCTGACTGATCAACTCGACTTTCAAATGATAGCTTAGCCGCTGAACATTAGCCGCTGAACATTCGCAATGGCTTCCAGAACCTGCCGTTGAACACATCGAATGGTGCTACCGGCTGGCATGGGGCTGTCGTCAACGCTTCCGAGGCATGGCTGTACTTCCGAAGCATTGTTGTACTTCCGAGGCATGGCTGTACTTCCGAGGCATGGCTGTACTTCCGAGGCATGGCTGTACTTCCGAGCCATCGCTGTACTTCTGAGCCATGGCTGTACCTCCGAGCCATGGCTGTACTTCCGAGGCATGGCTGTACTTCCGAGGCATGGCTGTACTTTGAAGACGTCGTTGGTTGAACGTCGGATATAATCGCAAGAGTTTCCAATACGGAATTCCACCCATTATATGGTAATTCCGTTCTTCATCGCACCTCTCGTTCCGTTCTTCACCTTCCGTTCCGTTCTTCACCTTCCGTTCTTCATCACACCTCTCGTGATACCGCGGCGAGAGCTGGGATCAATGTGTGACTGTTCAGCAAGGTGCACTGTTGCCAGGGGCTTGAGCATGGACAGTCCCCTTCCACGCCCCCACACCCCAGCAAGAACCAGATCGAGCATTTCCATTGGGCGGCAAGGTGTAAAATCGAAGAAAATATATGCGCTGCCTATCTCCGAGCTTGGGGATATGCCTCATTGCACACTCACTGCCGCCGCTTCCTGCAGGGCAGGCCAAAGTGTGCACGACAATTCGACAAATTCTGGAAATCTGCAAGGTGTCAAAAGAATAGCCACTGCCCATTATCGCACTGACGTAGTCCGGCTGCGACGACATAGTCTGCTCAGACTTGTCCCACTTCGCTCCCGCAACTGCATTCGGTTGACATTGATCCGTTGATCCGCTGATCCGCTGACCTGCTGACCTGCTGATGTTAATCTCCGAAGTGCCAGACCGACCGGCCGGTGGCACCGCACCCCTGTGGCCTGCAGAAGTCGGCGCCGGGTAAACAACGACACCACTGGTCGCCGGCGGAGCGGGGGGGGGGGGGGGGCACATATTTCCAAAACGGCACAGCTGCCGGTCGACACGCTTCGCGCCAAGTTTTCGCGCCAAAGGGTTCTTGCAGGAAGTTAGCTGCGAGGCGGCGAAGCGTCGCCGAAGCTGACATTTGGTGCAATTTAGCCGCGTGTCGAACAGTCTGGACATTTCTTATAGTCTGGACATGTGGCAGTGTTCTGCTGACTGGCAACTCAACAAACAACAGTTGACATACTCGACACATGACATGACACACTTGACACTCAACTGTCAACGCTAGAGACCCGATACCCGACATTGGACACTCGACGCTCGCTTTTCACACTCGATACTTGACACTCGACGCTCGCCTTCCGACACCCAACACTCGGCACTCGACTCTCGCCTTGCGACACCCAACATTCGACATTCGACGCTCCCCTACCGACACTGGACACTCGACACTCGCCTTCAGACACTCAACACTCGACAGTGTTGAGTGTCTTCCGACACTGGACACTCGACATTCGACGCTCCCCTTCCGACACTCAACAATCGACACTCGACATTCGACGCTCCCCTTCCGACACAACAATCGACACTCGACATTCGACGCTCCCCTTCCGACACTCAACAATCGACACTCGACATTCGACGCTCCCCTTCCGACACTCAACAATCGACACTCGACATTCGACGCTCCCCTTCCGACACACAACAATCGACACTCGACATTCGACGCTCCCCTTCCGACACCGAACGCCCGACGGGCGCCGGTAGCTGTGTTTAAACTGAGCGTCTGGCATGCCAGGGGTACGGGGCTCGATTCCCCGTGGTGCCCGCCCTTCCTTCCAGGGTGAGAGACAGGCGACGTAATATGGCCTCAGCTGTTAAGTGCGTCGTAAAGTCACAACCACTCAACATTCGACATTCAGCACTCACAAGATGTTTACATCAATTATAATATAATGTTTATTACCACTTTGCATTATCATGCACCATATTTTAACATTTCCTTCACATTGAACATGTTCAACGTGTTGACTTGCAGACATGGTGGCTGTGACTAGTGTGTCAGCATGTTGTGTTGTGTTGTATGTTGTCTCCAACGTGTTGACTTGCAGACATGGTGGCTGTGACTAGTGTGTCAGCATGTTGTGTTGTGTTGTATGTTGTCTCCAACGTATTGACTTGCAGATAATGTGACCTGCCACGCCACATTCTCCTCCACCACGAATAATCTTCAGAAATCAACGCTCGTATGCGAATGAATGGCGAACGTAGGGCTTGCTTGGTTTAGTTCAGTCACTTTTGCCTTGTCAGTAGTTTCCTTCAAAGTGTCAGCTTAACCAGTGCGCAATGGTACTTATCCAGTGACTCACCCCAAGTCCCGACTTATCCAGTGACTCACCCCGAGTCCCCACTTATCCAGTGACTCACCCCGAGTCCTCACGATCGGGGACGGGTTCAAGGACGGGCCAAGGGCGGGGTGTTGTTGTTGTTGTTGGGTGTTGTTTTGCATACTCTTGGAGGGACATGTGCCCCCCCCCCCCTCCAATGTTCAATTTCTACCCTCCAATAGTGAATTTTCCCCCCACCCCATCCCACTCCCCAATATTAAATGGAAGTGGGCATGCAGCAAAAAGCATAAAACTGCGGGTTGTGATCTGAGCGAGAGCGTCGATGGCCCCGGCGATGGCACTGGAACCAGTGACGTCCGCCCGTTCACTCTAGTGACCTGTCACTCAGAACGGTTTCCAGATGACTGATCGCCACCGTTAACGTCGCAACTATACCTTGTAGTGTGGCCAGCGTACTGGTGTCCGGATACACTGCGCCGACTGGCACCGTCTGCGCTGCTGAGTATCCTGCCACCATTGATGACACCAGACCTGAAGCCGAGGCTTCCAAGAATCTGTCAGCTACGGTGGCCAGCCAGCCCAGAGAAGCTTTCTCTGACAACAGCGATAATGCTGCCCAAGCTGCCTGCGCGAGCAGTCCTTGAAGAAATATTCTTCAATAGCTTACGGACGTGTGGGGCATCTCCTGCGGTACCCAATTATGAGTGCATCCGCATGAGCAGCTGGAACGGCTTCTGGTCTCCGAGCTACTGGCGGGGAAATAGGTCTTCTAGGAGGGCCGCTCGCGATTGCGCCAACCTACGCCTCAGGGTGTCAATAAGGGCGATGAAACTGGGCGTCTGAACCGTGATAATGTCCACACCTGCGTGGTGATTGACACAGAAAGGCCTGCCACCAGCAGGTTCGACCTGCCACCAGCAGGTCGAACTTGGTGCTGTCTTCTTGGATTCCAGCCACCCGAAACACACAGTCCGTCTACGTTGGCTAGAGGTCTGTCCTTTCCGGAGAAAGGAGAAAACTGTGACATCCTGAACGCGGCGATCTGCTGGTTTGCAGATGCAGGAGTCAGGGCAAATACCGGGGGAACTGTGGGCATGTGCCTCCCTCCCACGGAAGGTGGCCGCTCCTCCGACCGGGAGCAGACACCCAACCGGGAAGGCTCGAGTGAACCCCCTATTATTTTTTTGTCAGAAGCGCCCCTCCGAGAGAAAAAGGCGCCTCTTCAGTTTGCTCGAATGGACCCCCTCGATTTTTTCGGGCAGAGGCTGCCCTCGGAAGGAAAAGACACCCCTCCAGGCAGGAGCGGGTTCAGAAATTGTCATGAGGGGAACTTGGTCTCTGGAGGGCGCCTCTAGCTGAAAAATTGACGGGTGGTGTGCACTCGGGCCTTCCTGGAGGGACGCCTTCACCTTCAAATGTGCCCCTCTGGCTGAAAGATTCGAGGGAGTTCACTCAAACACGCTGAATGGGGGTCTTTTCCTTCCAAGGAGCGCCTCTGGCTGAATAATTCGAGGGGAAGCACTCGAGCATACTGACTGAGCACATTTTCCTCTGAGCATCTTTGGCATCTTTGGCTTAAAAATTCGATGGGGATGCACTCGAGCTTTCCCGGAGTGGAACATTTTCCCGGCCAAAGGGCGTCAATTTCCATGGGAACACATGCCTTCAGTGTCATCCCTGTATGCGCCCCTGTCTCCAAGTACTTTCGCAGTGGCGCCCCTCCGAAAAGAAATGGCGATCCTTCAGACAAGTGCCCCCATGACAATTCCTGAATCCGCCCCTTGCAGAAGTTCCCGGCGCTGGCCTTTTTTGCACACCATCGTCTTTTTACCGGGCTACAACATGGTGTATGATCCATGACCCGATGCTCAATCTTCATAATGGGAATAATTATTTTCCGATACATAATAATTACTTTCGATATTCCGATCCGATAACAATTATTTCCGATATGTAGTTTTTGGCTACATGTATGATAAAAAAGCCTTCTTCTATATTATCGGCGACTTGTACTATAAGGACCACTTTGCCTATTTCGCAGGCACGTACCTACTTGGGGAGTGGAGACGCATACGTATTTTACCATATAGGATATATAAAACATATAAGATGGAGAGACATGAGAAATGGATAATTCTTAGAATAGCTACAGAGTACAGAAACAGCAAAATATTATACATGCAGTGATCAATTAAAACCATCCTAGTTCCGTGACATCAGCGAATCAGACAGCCAGACAAAGAGTAGTGCAAATTTTATGCCTTGTACTGTACTTATCTGCTGTTATTCCGGCTTTCTCGTTCGCAGAAACGACGCTTGCTCGCATGTGGCCAGGTTTTGTTTGCAGCATTGCTTTTCCCCTGCCCATGTGTACCGGCTTCTTTCCTAGATAATTGTGCAGTCTCACACCCTCAGTACGACTTCAAGATGAATAGTGCAAGTAGCAAGTGTGCGTCTGTGATTATGCAGGCAGGAAGTGTGCATCTGCAAGGTTTTCGTTTGACTTTGGTGACGAGGGGTCCAATTCAATATCGAAAACATTTGTTCTGCTACTTTAGTTTAGAAACGCTATGAAACATGGATCGATCCCCTTTACATCGCTCACGACGGCTGCTTCATTCCACCCCATGCATACCCTTTATAGTAGGGCACTGGGACTGATAACGGGGTTGAGGTTGCAGGGGTGTAATATGATCGGTTGCAGGAGTGTGATATGATCACACACATGTATTTGTACCTTTTGGTGTTGTTGTCTGGCTGTTGGTCGGAGACCGCGACAGATAGCAAAGGACGGTGTTGTTCCTAAATACTTCTGAGTTGAGTTGTATGTGCCCTCAGATTATTAAAGGCAGATTCATTGGATTATTTTGTTGTATAGGGAATTTTGCAACAGCCACCACACCTTCATGCGTTCATGACAGGCCACTAGAATGTGAAGGTCAGAAAGGGCCTGATTTTAATTAGATTGCCAGATATAGCCATACTTAGCACGTATTCGTCCAAAGACGTTTCCCAGGCAGCGTTCACCTTGCGAGTTTGCACTGACTATTCAGACAGAGTGAGCGAGTGTTCCGAGCGAACGCAGTGATAAAAACGCTAAAACCCACTTGGTCTTGATTGCTTGGATTTTGAGAGATATATATTATACTCGGCCTCTTTTCATGTGATATTGGTATGAAATGAACTGACGTGGAGGCGGTGCGTTAGGTAGATTTAACTGGCATCTGCACTTGATAAGGATGAAATATTGTAGTTTTTCACCATCAAGAAAGAAGACGTAAATGTGCCCTCAAATAAATTGAAAAGCTTCATATAAGAACTCCACATGTCATATTGAATGTCCGAACGCAGTCTTCTCCACTGTCTCAGACAGTGTATTGCATGTTGGTATGACCTGAGCCGTGATTCCCGACCTGGGTGTGTTTCTCTGTGTGTCTTGCCCACAAATGTTAATATTACTAATATATTAATAGTTCGCCATCACCCTAGTATGCGGGTGGGTTCGTTGATTATTCGTTGATATATGAGCAACGGAGAAAACATGGCTGGGGAACTCTTGCACACTGAAAGAACGGAACGTTTCGAAAATTTGTTGGGCTTTCAACTGAGCCTGACGATGTTATACCCTAAAGTGATAACCCAATCTTATAGACGTGTGGTTGCGTTTTTATCCTTATCTTGAACATAACATGAATTACAAATGTATCCTATCGGCAGATTAAGTGGCCCAAATATAGCATACAAACATAATTGAGAACAGGATCGATTAACATATTGATAACATAATAACGCGCACAGGAGGGGGAGGATTCGACCCTGGCCCCTGAGATCTCGGAAACTACTGAAGCTTAAAGCACATAATTTGGAGGGAAGATTACGGATATAATGAACTACAAATTCCACGACCCTAGGTCTTTAAGGTCTAATGAGGTCTTGACCGGCTGCCTCACCGCACCGCCGCTCCATCGTACCGACGAAGCCGTTGTGACCTCGAACGCTCGCCGGCCGCCGCCAGGTCGGTCGATTTTCCCCCGCAATTCCTATATTTACTAGCGGATTTCGATTTTGTGTTGCATAGGAAGCGCGCATTGATTTTTAGCCAAGTCACAAGGTTGAATTACAATGTCGCCGCCCGTTTATGAGATAATGGTTTTTTTTAAACACAGAAGTGGGCGGATTCCACCCCCATCCCCCGTCCCCACTCCTTTGGTGCGCGTGTGAAACAGCCACATCTTATACCTACATCAATCCTCCCAATAATTTTCATAAAACAACACCTATGGCCAAGGGGCGGTTACCCCTCACCCCAGACCAAAAAGGCTTCCGACATGGCTATGGACCGACATGGCTAGGAACCGACATGGCTATGGACCGACATGGTTATGAACCGACATGGCTATGGACCGACATGGCTATGGACCGACATGGCTATGGACCGATATGGCTATGAACCAGCCTGCTCCGGCTTACTCTCCGTCACCGGTTCTCTGAATCTTATGTTGGTACCTACTCGTTTATGCTAAATTATCACTAAAAATAGCGCCATTTATCGCCTTCAGCCAGGGACGGATCTAAGGATACATATGTGTATCATCCCCCATGGATAGGCGGTGTTTTTTTCTGACTGGCAGAAGAGGGGACGAGTGGTCTAGGGGTAAGATGCTCGTCTCACAATCGAAAGATTGTGGGTTCGAGTCTCACCTGTCGCTACTCTTCTCCCGCGACCAATCGGCGTGAGAGATTGACGACGCTATATGACTCCACGGTCGACGTGTCGTAAAAACCAACAACCAACCAACCAACTGACCGGCAAAAGGCGCCTAAATTGGGACGCTGGACTGCACCTCTCTTTGTTTGTTCAGACGAAGGCGCCCCTCCAGAGACGCTCGAGTGCACCACCCCTTCCGCTCTTCCAAGTTGTCTTAATTAGTGGCGCCTCTCCAGCCGAGTGGTACCTCCCTCATCTTCCTCCGAGAAAATACAATCTGGATCCGACTCAAACTTAGACACAGACATATACCAAAGCCATCCACAATAGACTTGTTCCCACTACAGCTCGACGCGCGTGGTGTAAAAAGGCGTCAGCATTAGCTAGATACATACATTCGTGCACGCAGTGCATTTATGAAATTATATTATATATTGAGTGTCGAGCCGCGCCCGGTCCTGGAGCCGGACTGACTGCCGGACTGACTGCCGGACTGACTGCCGGACTGACTGCCGGACTGACTGCCGGACTGACTGCCGGACTGACTGCCGGACTGACTGCCGGACTGACTGCCGGACTGACTCCCGGACTGGCTGCCGGACTGACTGCCGGACTGACTGCCGGACTGACTGCCGGACTGACTGCCGGACTGACTGCCGGACTGACTCCCGGACTGACTCCCGGACTGACTCCCGGACTGACTGCCGGACTGACTCCCGGACTGACTGCCGGACTGACTGCCGGACTGACTGCCGGACTGACTGCCGGACTGACTGCCGGCCCCGGAGTCAGTCCGCTCCCCGTGCAGGTGGCGCTTCAGATGGGGACCAGACAAGGGAACCGTTAGCCGGAGAATGTCAGCCGGAAGCCCTCTGTGCTACTGTACCGCACGGCTACGCCTTGGGTCGCCTTGGGTCCATGTCGGTGCGTGGACTGGGCACACGCAGGTTGTCGTCCCATCTGAAGGGTCAGGCACGAGTCTCAGCCACCAGTGGGGTCTCGCCGGCCAGGGTACCAGTCCCAGCCACCAGTGGGGTCTCGCCGGCCGGGGTACCAGTCCCAGCCACCAGTGGGGTCTCGCCGGCCGGGGTACAAGTCTCAGCCACCAGTGGGGTCTCGCCGGCCAGGGTACGAGTCCCAGCCACCAGTGGGGTCTCGCCGGCCGGGGTACCAGTCTCAGCCACCAGTGGGGTCTCGCCGGCCGGGGTACCAGTCCCAGCCACCAGTGGGGTCTCGCCGGCCAGGGTACCAGTCCCAGCCACCAGTGGGGTCTCACCGGCCAGGGTACCAGTCCCAGCCACCAGTGGGGTCTCACCGGCCAGAGTACCAGTCCCAGCCACCAGTGGGGTCTCGCTGGCCGGGGTACCAGTCTCAGCCACCAGTGGGGTCTCACCGGCCAGAGTACCAGTCCCAGCCACCAGTGGGGTCTCGCCGGCCGGGGTACCAGTCTCAGCCACCAGTGGGGTCTCGCCGGCCAGAGTACCAGTCCCAGCCACCAGTGGGGTCTCACCGGCCTGGGTACCAGTCTCAGCCACCAGTGGGGTCTCGCCGGCCAGGGTACCAGTCCCAGCCACCAGTGGGGTCTCACCGGCCAGAGTACCAGTCCCAGCCACCAGTGGGGTCTCGCCGGCCGGGGTACCAGTCCCAGCCACCAGTGGGGTCTCGCCGGCCAGAGTACCAGTCCCAGCCACCAGTGGGGTCTCGCCGGCCTGGGTACCAGTCTCAGCCACCAGTGGGGTCTCACCGGCCAGAGTACCAGTCCCAGCCACCAGTGGGGTCTCGCCGGCCAGGGTACCAGTCCCAGCCACCAGTGGGGTCTCGCCGGCCAGGGTACCAGTCCCAGCCACCAGTGGGGTCTCGCCGGCCAGGGTACCAGTCCCAGCCACCAGTGGGGTCTCGCCGGCCAGGGTACCAGTCCCAGCCACCAGTGGGGTCTCACCGGCCAGAGTACCAGTCCCAGCCACCAGTGGGGTCTCACCGGCCTGGGTACCAGTCCCAGCCACCAGTGGGGTCTCACCGGCCAGAGTACCAGTCCCAGCCACCAGTGGGGTCTCGCCGGCCTGGGTACCAGTCCCAGCCACCAGTGGGGTCTCACCGGCCAGGAGTACCAGTCCCAGCCACCAGTGGGGTCTCGCCGGCCGGGGTACCAGTCCCAGCCACCAGTGGGGTCTCGCCGGCCGGGGTACCAGTCCCAGCCACCAGTGGGGTCTCGCCGGCCGGGGTACCAGTCCCAGCCACCAGTGGGGTCTCGCCGGCCAGGGTACCAGTCCCAGCCACCAGTGGGGTCTCGCCGGCCAGGGTACAGTCTCAGCACCAGTGTGGTCTCACCGGCCAGAGTACCAGTCCCAGCCACCAGTGGGGTCTCGCCGGCCAGGGTACCAGTCCCAGCCACCAGTGGGGTCTCGCCGGCCAGGGTACCAGTCCCAGCCACCAGTGGGGTCTCGCCGGCCAGGGTACCAGTCCCAGCCACCAGTGGGGTCTCGCCGGCCAGGGTACCAGTCCCAGCCACCAGTGGGGATCTCGCCGGCCAGGGTACCAGTCCCAGCCACCAGTGTGGTCTCGCCGGCCAGAGTACCAGTCCCAGCCACCAGTGGTGGTCTCGCCGGCCAGGGTACCAGTCCCAGCCACCAGTGGGGTCTCACCGGCCAGAGTACCAGTCCCAGCCACCAGTGGGGTCTCGCCGGCCAGAGTACCAGTCCCAGCCACCAGTGGGGTCTCGCCGGCCAGGGTACCAGTCCCAGCCACCAGTGGGGTCTCACCGGCCAGAGTACCAGTCCCAGCCACCAGTGGGGTCTCGCCGGCCAGGGTACCAGTCCCAGCCACCAGTGGGGTCTCACCGGCCAGAGTACCAGTCCCAGCCACCAGTGGGGTCTCGCCGGCCAGGATACAGGTTCACCATGTCGGCGCACATTGCGCACTAGGCACGGCCTATGGTACGAAACCAAATCCCCTGCACCCAGCCAGCCCAGCCTCTCTAGCAAATCACATGATCGATGTTTTTGGCCGCCGAAAATAAATTGCGTTGCGTAGGTGATATTTTTGGGAGTCGAGATATATTTGTATTGATTCCGTTTTCCTGCGCCGAAGTGCAGCACAAGACCCGTACCCTGGAGAGGACCAGGGCGTTGGCCAGGACGGAGATGACAGCCGGCGACAGATAGCTCCTCAGATGCGACAGACGACTCAAAGTGCCGAAACAGCGCCTTGTGATGATAGGGATGTGGGAGTCCTAGCTGAGAGAGCTATCGACAGCAGGACGGAGATTTCACCTGGATCCGCCCCTGTCACCGTCCCTGCATTCACCACCCTGGATCCGCCCCTGTCACCGTCCCTGCATTCACCAACCTGGATCCGCCCCTGCATTTCCATGCATTGCAGACCCTAGATCCGCCCCTGGATTCACCACCCTAGATCCGCCCCTGTCACCGTCCCTGCATTCGATTCACTTCCCTGAGATGAAGTAGGCACCCCTCCCATCCCCCGAGCTGAGGTAAGCGGCCCCTGATGGCATGTGCTTGCCCACTCAAAATTGTCCTCCACTTTGTGAAATCGTAGGTCCGCCAACACGCACGATAAGCATTAGAAATGGTCATGCGAATAAAATATAGACCGCTTCGTGTCAAATTGAGGGGTTAACTCGTGCTTCGTGTCAAATCCAGGGGTTAACTCGTGCTTCGTGTCAAATCCAGGGGTTAACTCGTGCTTCGTGTCAAATCCAGGGGTTAACTCGTGCTTCGTGTCAAATCCAGGGGTTAACTCGTGCTTCGTGTCAAATTGAGGGGTTAACTCGTGCTTCGTGTCAAATCGAGGGGTTAACTCGTGCTTCGTGTCAAATCGAGGGGTTAACTCGTGCTTCGTGTCAAATTGAGGGGTTAACTCGTGCTTCGTGTCAAATCCAGGGGTTAACTCGTGCTTCGTGTCAAATCCAGGGGTTAACTCGTGCTTCGTTCCCGACTAATACTAATATTGAGGTTTGAAAATAGACGTTTTAGAGAAAGAGAAAGTAGGAAGGAAAGAACGAAGATAAGAGTAGAGAAAGGAGGGGAGAAGGGTAAACAGGAGAAGAAAAGGGAGAAGAAAAGAGATAGAGAGAGGAAGGAGAGTGAGGGAAAGGGAGAGAGAGGGAGAGGGCATACAAGAGGGAGAGTGACATAGAAGAAGAGAAGACAATCCAACACCATATTAGAGCCATAGTCCCTCGGATCATTAATCGCCTAAAGTTTTAAGCAAACAACGTCCTCTTATCGGCGATGGACTGCGGCAATTTCCGTGCAGGAGAGATGGTTACCTCCTCAAACAACCACCTTGCGACGGATATGACTTCATTATCAGCTGTAAATGTGTCCCGTAAAGTGTGCTTAGTCGTCTCAGGGTCGATCAATCGCATCGTTAGATCAATTACGCCGCCGGAACCAGGCCAATACGACACATTACATCAGTTGTGATGGCACACGGCAGTGTTCACGAGAAGGTCGCAGCCCAGCTCGTCAACTTTTTATCGCCGGATCGTGACCAAGGCTCATTCAGTCCGCGACGGCGGAAGTTTCCGACTGTGCTCGCCTGCCGCCATGGGCACGACGACGAGCTGCTGACGACTTCTTCAGAACCATGGCGCTCGTCTGCCGCCATGGGCACAACGATGAGCTGCTGACGACTTCTTTAGAACCATGGCACTCGCCTGCCGACATGGGCACGACGACGAGCTGCTGACGACTTCTTTAGAACCATGGCACTCGCCTGCCGCCATGGGCACGACGACGAGCTGCTGACGACTTCTTTAGAACCGGCACGGCTCGTCCCGAGCGAAGGCGTGTTTCCAGCCGCGTGTAGCTTTGCCGCGGTCACCGAGTGTGCGCTCGGCGAGCTCACCTGTCTCACCGGCCCGCGAAACAAATCACCCCAACCGCCGCTGCCTTATGAAGACGATGTTAATAGCCGAATGCTAATCCACCGGTGATCGCGGCCATAACTTTGGCTGACGTTATCATAGTGGGCGTATCGAGCAGGCGGGAGCGGCACACTGCCGGCCGGCCGCTGTCGACAGACACCATTTGTATCTATTAGCCGAGATTTCATCCGATCTGTTCGCTGCTTTGCCTCAACCCGTCCGGCCGGCCGGGCGGCACGCAGCTAGTATATCACCAGGCTGTTTGCCCAGTTCGGCTTGTGGCATCATCGCTCACAGGCATCGGCAGTCGAAGGCTGGCACCGCACCTGTGGTTGTGCTGCAAATTGCTTCGGTTCTTGCGTCGTGTCAGTTGCTTATTTTCTGGGGGGTTTTAAGCGGTGTTTTTTTGGTGGAAATCTTTAAACAGAGCTAATTCAATATTGCCAAACTTCACCGCTTTAGCTGCTATGGCACAAATGCTATCACAAATCACGTGTTTGTGATATCCATTCTCTAGCCTACAGCACAGCCTCGTTCATCACTCCTTTCGTCGAACTTGAACTTGACCTGGTGGCATTACGTTGGCATTGGCAGGGGTCATGGCGCTGCTGACGCCTTTGTATGCTGACGTTTATATTAAAACGCTGAGCCAATTTTTCACGACGAGCCTCCGAAATTAGGCATGCAACTGAGAAAATGAGAACAACCCGATGTTCGTCTCTTTGATTCACACTACAATCTGCCTAATAATGTCATGTCAATCGAATAGGTAAACATAATTTATCAGATAATTCCTATACTTCAAATACGGAGCGACGTCGCACTATTCACCGTATCTTTGTTTCAACAGTGTTGTGCTGCTCACGCAGCAGTGGTGGCCTGGAGGGAAAGTTGGTGGAGTCAAGGTAACTTTAGTACTGCGAATATTGTATTGTATTTTAGCGTTGTAGTACAGAAGCAGGCAAATTCCACTTTTACAAGCGGCTATGACTTGCCTCTGTCAATCACAGTTTCGAAAATAACTAATAACAATTGCAATGTTAGCTAATGCACATCACAGCTTAATAAGAAAGATGTCCATGCAACTGCGCCTCAGTCGATAGGCGAGACGGCCTGAACCCTGAAATGCTTATTAAAATCTGTGCGCGTACGCTGGAGCTCATGACCGACAGCATGCTGCTGACACTGACACTGACACTGACACTAACACTGACACTGACACTGACATTGACACTGACATGCTGCTGACACTGACACTGACACTGACATGCTGCTGACACTGACACTGACAGTGACACTGACACTGCCATGCTGCTGACACTGACACTGACACTGACACTGACACTGACATGCTGCTGACACTGACACTGACAGTGACACTGACACTGCCATGCTGCTGACACTGACACTGACACTGACATGCTGCTCCTTGTAGTGCACGGCGACACTGACACGAGATGCTGCTGACACTGACACTGACACTGACATGCTGCTCATTGTAGCGCACGGCGATACTGACACGAGATGCTGCTGACACTGACACTGACACTGACACTGACGCTGACACTGACACTGACATGTTGCTCATTGTAGCGCACGGCGACACTGACACGAGATGCTGCTGACACTGACACTGACACTGACACTGACATGCTGCTCATTGTAGTGCACGGCGACACTGACACGAGATGATGCTGACATTGACATGCTGCTCCTTGTAGCGCACGGCGACACCGACACGAGATGTCCGAGCACCATGGCCGATTGTATCGTGCGGAATGTGAAGCATATGTGAACGGCGAGTACGACACTGCACAACATCATGCTTAAGTGGGTAGTCACCGGGTGGAGCTGGTGTGCCGTCGACGTCACGAAGCACAGAGTGCAGCGGACACAGGCCAGCGCAACAGGCCAGCTGGTTGGCGGTCAGCAGTGCCAGCTGTCTGCGCACACCGCTGATTCGATCGTATTTCTGGCTTCTGGTTTCTGGTTAGGACTGCGCGTTTCTGGTTAGGACTGGGATAGCAACATTAACTACGCGCTGTATCGGAATCAGTTGAGTGGGATATACTGTGGGATATACAGCTGGTATATACTGTGAGGCAGTGGCGCACATGGGACATCACAAGGGCATCCACCAGAGCGAGAAGCACCGCCCGCGGTAACACATGATTTACGCGTGACAGTCCCAGAAGCATTCCGAAGCACGTCTTCTGTGCGTAGGCGATGTGTTGGTTTGATGTCAGATCTTCGTCCATGATAACGCCTAGATTGTTGTCCATGATAACGCCTATATTTTAGTCTATGATAACGCCTAGATTGTCGTCCATGAGAACGCCTAGATTGTCGTCCATGAGAACGCCTAGATTCTTATTCTGGCTACGCAGCTCAGAGTTGCCCCCATGAAAGAAACAGTTGGTTTTGGGTCAGAAGGGCCCGCTGACGTTGATTTCCAACAAGCACGACCTCTGTTTTGTATGGGTTCACTCTCATCCCATGCTAATGGAACCAGGACATGAAAATGTCAAGTAATTCCCCCATGGCCTGTGTCATCTCAGAAACAAGAGGCGTTCACGTATAACGGCAATCTGGACGTCGTCCTCATGGCGAACCATGTGCGCTTTAAACGCATTGATGTCCGATGGAATATACTGCGACAAATCATTCGTAATAGCGTGGAACAACAACGGGCCCAATCACCCCCCCTCCCCCTGAAATTTTCGCACGGTGATGTCGAGGGGTGCAGGAGGTGTTATGCACCCGCTTACCGACAGCTTGTGCGGCTTACGCCAGGTGGCTCTTGAACCAGCCGGAACTGATCTGGCAGCTGTTGGAGCTTTAGTAGCAGTGCATCGTGCGATACGTCAAGCCCTTTACTCATATCAAGCAGTGTCAGAGGTGGACATTTCTGATTTGTCCATGTGAAAAAAAACAAGTGCATCTGTTGTAGAAATAAGAGCTGTGCAGGTTGAGTGACGCGGGCGGAATCCATCATGCTGCGGGTCGTTGAACGTTGGCGCTCGGTCGAAACTATGAGGCATCATACCGGTCACCTGCTTTGTGAAGGGGAAGCATGATTGAATTTTCTTCAGTAGGCAGGAACAGTTTCGGAGGAGATGCTTTTGTCTACGATCGAATGAAGTGGGTGTCAGATCACCGAAAAACAAACATTGAGGACATGCACAGAAGTTTCACCATCGACGCGCGACACTTTGTTGGGCATGCTGAACAATGGCACACGGAGCTGGTCAAGTATATTTGGCACGAGGTTCAATGTTGCCATATTTACACGCGGAAGAGAGACATCGAGAATAGGCCGCTCCGAACGCTCCAGATCCAATAAGACAGCGTCTCTCGTTGACGGCCCAACTGAAGCGAAATATTCGTTCAACTGATCATCTGTAATGTTCTCCGATGAGGCGGCAACACCGCGTTTTGATCCAATGACAATTCGCAGCTGCTGCTAGGTTTCGGTCGAAGACACTTCCTCGAGCCGGTGGATCAGGCCATCCCGAATGTTTCGTCTTATTGCACGACGGACTGCGGCGTTGATAGCCTTGCATTCGGCACTTCCAGAGGATCGAGCGGCACGCCATTGATGCATCAGCTGACGGGCTTCATCTGTCAGGGGCGGCGGTGCTGGGTTCCGGAGGTGGGGCGGCGGTGCTGGGTTCCGGACCTTGATTCGGCGGATCGAAGCGTGTGCATCCAGCAGCCGCAGCATTTGGCAGGGAACCACCGCTGTCCATTGCTGCTCACAGCCGCCGCTGCTGCGGATAATCAGCTGACAGCAGCGGCGGCCGCCAGCAGCTGACTGGTATAGAGCCGGGCCCTCGACCTCACGACACGGTCGGCAGGACGGTCTCTCTCCCGCACCACACGCAGTACCGCCCGACCCTGCAGTGATGAGCTGTGCAGGCCGTTCTCTCCACAGTACAGCGCCGCACAGAGTCGGACTGCACCAAGCGGCCGGATACGACGATCTTGTCCAAGGGATTCGACATGCGTTTCGTTGGTGCCAGATTATTTCAGGTCAACGTTGATCCGGCTTTTGGTGTGCCGTGTTAAATTATCATAGGAACCACACCGCCGCCTTTCCGCTTTCGTCCAGGCTTCCTGTCATATCTGTGTAGATTGTAGCCGCTCATACAGTAGGATGACGATTTGTTTGCATTCAGATGTGTTTCTGTGTAGTATAGGACCTCTGGATGGCTCGGCGACAAGTCAGCTCGAATATCTGGTAATTTCGGGAGCAGAGACTGAATTTGAGGACCACGGTGAGAAGCTCAACTGCTCAGGGCTGCAGCACAGCCACTTTTCGCTCATTGCAGATCAGGCGGATAGCTTGAGCCGGCGTCAGGCCGGGGGGACCGCCAGAATCCGGCCCTCTGAGAGGCAGACCGAACGCAGACAGGTCGGGTTTCGCTGAAGTGGTGCCGGCGGACGGTTGGTTCTTAACCATGCTCGGTGTGCGTGTCTTCCTTCCGCCAGGGACCCCACGGCACAGCCTCAGAATTCCAAGCTCCCGAATGCCGTTCATCACTGTCACTGGTGGACGGCCAAGCGGCGACCTCGAAAGCTGCAGTTGCTCTTTCCTCGTATAGATGTCAGGGCCATCGCTCCAGCTCGCTCCGCTTTCGCCGCCTGACCCGGAGACAGGGGTCAAGGTCACGGTGGCTGCCGCAGCGCCATTTTGCAAGCACCTGCTGTCAATAAGTCGAACACGACGCACCAGCAGGCGACACGTCGAGTTGAGAACCATTGAGACCGGGGATGAGAGTCACAATCATGGAAACAAACCACTTCAAGATCCCACTCCACGACATCTTGAGCACAGAGTCAATGCACCTACACACGAGCATACGAAGATCTCTCAACCAGCAGCAACAAATAGCACAGGAGTAGCGCAGCGAACGCCTGCGCCAAAAACAAAGAGCTTTGCTGCCCTGAGACGCGTGTCGTAAAGCTACACGCTGGAAGAGCTTCTCAATGACTCATCTGGGGTGACTTTTCCGCCCTATGCACATTTCCAGCCAGTCCATTCCACTCCTCATCCTCACCTGTCGAGGAATGTATTCACACGAGATCCTGTCAATGCAAATGCACATCGTAATAGTTAAACACAGGAATAGTGACATGTTGAAATATGTACTTGGAATAACTTGGAATATAAAACTTGGAATAACTTGGAATACAAAAAAACTTGGAATAACATGGAATAAAAGCTTGGAATTACAAAATGGAATAATGGAACAATGGGACAATTTAACACAAAACTTGGAATATGAACACGATATGGCTCGTAACGCTCGATCGACACCACTCCCGACTCGGCGCAACACACGTGTTGTCATGGCAGCTCACGTGAGTGCACATCACGGCACGTCATAGCAGCACACGTGTTGTAATGGCAGCACACGTGTTGTAATGGCAGCATACGTGTTGTCATGGCAGCACACGTGTTGTCATGGCAGCGCACGTGTTGTCGTGGCAGCACACGTGTTGATCAATCGTCATTAACGGACATGCTGCGCGTGCCCATCACTAACGGCACAACAATATCGTACGTTTGTGAGTAGCGCGGGATGCTGGTGTATACGAATTGATATGGGGGGGGCTGCTTGGCATTGGTGTCGTGTGCCGCTGTGGGTCCATCTCCAGCAGTTCTCCGATTGTCTCCAGCATCTCCAGCAGTTCTCCGATTGTGACCATTCCGATGATGTCGTTCCGAAAATGATTCCGAAAAATCGTTCGGCATGGTAGCTGCATGTTAGCTAACTAACACCGCCGCTCCATCGCCGTCCCTGTCACTGGGATCAGAACACATCAAGCGGGCATAGAGTGGATCAATTGCCCACTTCACCCTTGCAATGTGTTTCTACATTGGTCGTCCGGGTATCACGTGGTAAACGCGACAAAAATGTTTTTTTAAACTCTTTTCTCTCAAACGCTGCAACGGTTCCCAACGCTTCGCTACACCCCGACTCGGCATGCGCTCACGTCTTATTTCATAGATTTTCCTCATTATTGGTGGCAACTACCACGGTGACTGAGCTCAACACGTGTTACTACATGGTACCACATGGTAACCACATGGTAGACATGCCTCGCGGGCACATCGCGAACGGCCTGCTGCTTGGCGTGCCGGCACACGTGCCGGCACACGTGCCGCCGTCAAACACGTGTCGCCGTCAAACACGTGTCGCCGTCAAACACGTGTCGCCGCCGGCGCACGTGTCGCCGTCAAGCACGTGCCCACCATGCACCACCGGCCGCCACACACAAAACCCGGCCGGCCAGAGCCGCCGTCGGTGCCATGGCCCACCGGCGGCGGTCGGGCGATGTCAGAGCCGGCGTCGGTGCCATGGCCCACCGGCGGCGGTCGGGCGATGTCACAGCCGGCAGTTGTGCCATGGCCCACCAGCGACGGTCGGGCGATGTCACAGCCGGCAGTTGTGCCATGGCCCACCAGCGACGGTCGGGCGATGCCAGAGCCGGCGGCGGTGCCATGGCCCACCGGCGGCGGTCGGGCGATGTCACAGCCGGCAGTTGTGCCATGGCCCACCAGCGACGGTCGGGCGATGTCACAGCCGGCGGCGGTGCCATGGCCCACCAGCGGCGGTCGGGCGATGTCACAGCCGGCGTGCCATGGCCCACCAGCGACGGTCGGGCGATGTCACAGCCGGCGGCGGTGCCATGGCCCACCAGCGACGGTCGGGCGATGTCACAGCCGGCAGTTGTGCCATGGCCCACCAGCGACGGTCGGGCGATGTCACAGCCGGCGGCGGTGCCATGGCCCACCAGCGGCGGTCGGGCGATGTCAGAGCCGGCGGCGGTGCCATGGCCCACCAGCGACGGTCGGGCGATGTCACAGCCGGCAGTTGTGCCATGGCCCACCAGCGACGGTCGGGCGATGTCCAGCCGGCGGCATGGCCCACCGGCGGCGGTCGGGCGATGTCACAGCCGGCAGTTGTGCCATGGCCCACCAGCGACGGTCGGGCGATGTCACAGCCGGCAGTTGCCATGGCCCACCGCGACGGTCGGGCGATGTCACAGCCGGCAGTTGTGCCATGGCCCACCAGCGACGGTCGGGCGATGTCACAGCCGGCAGTTGTGCCATGGCCCACCAGCGACGGTCGGGCGATGTCACAGCCGGCAGTTGTGCCATGGCCCACCAGCGACGGTCGGGCGATGTCACAGCCGGCAGTTGTGCCATGGCCCACCAGCGGCGGTCGGGCGATGTGGGTGGCGGCGTCACATGCCGAGCTGCTGCCAAGACGAGAATATCCCGGCCGCTGATGACCGGCTGAACGTCCAACAGGGCCTGTCCGGTCACGTGATCACCAGCGGTGCACACGGCGGACACCACACACGGCGGACACCACACACGGCGGACACCACACACGGCGCGGACACCACACACGGCGGACACCACACACGGCGGACACCACACACGGCGGACACCACACACGGCGGACACCACACACGGCGGACACCACACACGGCGGACACCACACACGGCGGACACCACACACGGCGGACACCACACACGGCGGACACCACACACGGCGGACACCACACACGGCGGACACCACACCACACACGGCGGACACCACACACGGCGGACACCACACACGGCGGACACCACACACGGCGGACACCACACACGGCGGACACCACACACGGCGGACACCACACACGGCGGACACCACACACGGCGCGGACACCACACACGGCGGACACCACACACGGCGGACACCACACACACGGCGGACACCACACGGCGGACACCACACACGGCGGACACCACACACGGCGGACACCACACACGGCGGACACCACACACGGCGGACACCACACACGGCGGACACCACACACGGCGGACCACCACACGGCGGACACCACACGGCGGACACCACACACGGCGGACACCACACACGGCGGACACCACACACGGCGGACACCACACACGGCGGACACCACACACGGCGGACACCACACACGGCGGACACCACACACGGCGGACACCACACACGGCGGACACCACACACGGCGGACACCCACACCGCGGACACCACACACGGCGGACACCACACACGGCGGACACCACACACGGCGGACACCGCACACGGCGGACACACACGGCGGACACCACACACGGCGGACACCACACACGGCGGACACCACACACGGCGGACACCACACACGGCGGACACCACACACGGCGGACACCACACACGGCGGACACCACACACGGCGGACACCACACACGGCGGACACCACACACGGCGGACACCACACACGGCGGACACCACACACGGCGGACACCACACACGGCGGACACCACACACGGCGGACACCACACACGGCGGACCAACACCACACACGGCGGACACCACACACGGCGGGACACCACACACGGCGGACACCACACACGGCGGACACCACACACGGCGGACACCACACACGGCGGACACCACCACACACGGCGGACACCACACACGGCGGACACCACACACGGCGGACACCACACACGGCGGACACCACAGCGGACCCACCACACGGCGGACACCACACACGGCGGACACCACACACGGCGGACACCACACACGGCGGACACCACACACGGCGGACACCACACACGGCGGACACCACACACGGCGGACACCACACACGGCGGACACCACACACGGCGGAGACCACACACGGCGGACACCACACACGGCGGACACCACACACGGCGGACACCACACACGGCGGACACCACACACACGGCGGACACCACACACGGCGGACACCACACACGGCGGACACCACACACGGCGGACACCACACACGGCGGACACCACACACGGCGGACACCACACACGGCGGACACCACACACGGCGGACACCACACACGGCGGACACCACACACGGCGGACACCACACACGGCGGACACCACACACGGCGGACACCACACACGGCGGACACCACACACGGCGGACACCACACACGGCGGACACCACACACGGCGGACACCACACACGGCGGACACCACCACACGGCGCGGACACCACACACGGCGGACACCACACACGGCGGACACCACACACGGCGGACACCACACACGGCGGACACCACACACGGCGGACACCACACACGGCGGACACCACACACGGCGGACACCACACACGGCGGACACCACACACGGCGGACACCACACACGGCGGACACCACACACGGCGGACACACCGGAACACACGGCGGACACCACACACGGCGGACACCACACACGGCGGACACCACACACGGCGGACACCACACACGGCGGACACCACACACGGCGGACACCACACACGGCGGACACCACACACACGGCGGACACCACACACGGCGGACACCACACACGGCGGACACCACACACGGCGGACACCACACACGGCGGACACGACACACGGCGGACACCACACACGGCGGACCACACACGGCGGACACCACACACGGCGGACACCACACACGGCGGACACCACACACGGCGGACACCACACACGGCGGACACCACACACGGCGGACACCACACACGGCGGACACCACACACGGCGGACACCACACACGGCGGACACCACACACGGCGGACACCACACACGGCGGACACCACACACGGCGGACACCACACACGGCGGACACCACACACGGCGGACACCACACACGGCGGACACCACACACGGCGGACACCACACACGGCGGACACCACACACGGCGGACACCACACACGGCGGACACCACACACGGCGGACACCACACACGGCGGACACCACACACGGCGGACACCACACACGGCGGACACCACACACGGCGGACACCACACACGGCGGACACCACACACGGCGGACACCACACACGGCGGACACCACACACCGGCGGACACCACACACGGCGGACACCACACACGGCGGACACCACACACGGCGGACACCACACACGGCGGACACCACACACGGCGGACACCCACACGGCGGACACCACACACGGCGGACACCACACACGGCGGACACCACACACGGCGGACACCACACACGGCGGGCACCACACACGGCGGACACCACACACGGCGCGGACACCACACACGGCGGACACCACACACGGCGGACACCACACACGGCGGACACCACACACGGCGGACACCACACACGGCGGACACCACACACGGCGGACACCACACACGGCGGACACCACACACGGCGGACACCACACACGGCGGACACCACACACGGCGGACACCACACACGGCGGACACCACACACGGCGGACACCACACACGGGAAAACGGACCACCACACGGCGGACACCACACACGGCGGACACCACACACGGCGGACACCACACACGGCGGACACCACACACGGCGGACACCACACACGGCGGACACCACACACGGCGGACACCACACACGGCGGACACCACACACGGCGGACACCACACACGGCGGACACCACACACGGCGGACACCACACACGGCGGACACCACACACGGCGCGACACCCACACACCACGGCGGACACCACACACGGCGGACACCACACACGGCGGACACCACACACGGCGGGACACCACACACGGCGGACACCACACACGGCGGACACCACACACGGCGGACACCACACACGGCGGACACCACACACGGGCGGACACCACACACGGCGGACACCACACACGGCGGACACCACACACGGCGGACACCACACACGGCGGACACCACACACGGCGGACACCACACACGGCGGACACCACACACGGCGGACACCACACACGGCGGACACCACACACGGCGGACACCACACACGGCGGACACCACACACGGCGGACACCACACACGGCGGACACCACCACACACGGCGGAACCACCACACACGGCGGACACCACACACGGCGGACAAAACACACACACGGCGGACACCACACACGGCGGACACCACACACGGCGGACACCACACACGGCGGACACCACACGGCGGACACCACACACGGCGGACACCACACACGGCCACACACGGCGGACACCACACACGGCGGACACCACACACGGCGGACACCACACACGGCGGACACCACACACGGCGGACACCACACACGGCGGACACCACACACGGCGGACACCACACACGGCGGACACCACACACGGCGGACACCACACACGGCGGACACCACACACGGCGGACACACACGGCGGACACACACACACGGCGGACACCACACACGGCGGACACCACACACGGCGGACACCACACACGGCGGACACCACACACGGCGGACACCACACACGGCGGACACCACACACGGGCGGACACCACACACGGCGGACACCACACACGGCGGACACCACACACGGCGGACACCACACACGGCGGGACCACCACACACGGCGGACACCACACACGGCGGACACCACACACGGCGGACACCACACACGGCGGACACCACACACGGCGGACACCACACACGGCGGACACCACACACGGCGGACACCACACACGGCGGCCACCACACGGCGGACACCACACACGGCGGACACCACACACGGCGGACACCACACACGGCGGACACCACACACGGCGGACACCACACACGGCGGACACCACACACGGCGGACACCACACACGGCGGACACCACACACGGCGGACACCACACACGGCGGACACCACACACGGCGGACACCACACACGGCGGACACCACACACGGCGGACACCACACACGGCGGACACCACACACGGCGGACACCACACACGGCGGACACCACACACGGCGGACACCACACACGGCGGACACCACACGGCGCGGACACCACACACGGCGGACACCACACACGGCGGACACCACACACGGCGGACACCACACACGGCGGACACCACACACGGCGGACACCACACACGGCGGACACCACACACGGCGGACACCACACACGGCGGACACCACACACGGCGGACACCACACACGGCGGACACCACACACGGCGGACACCACACACGGCGGACACCACACACGGCCGACACACGGCGGACACCACACACGGCGGACACCACACACGGCGGACACCACACACGGCGGACACCACACACGGCGGACACCACGGACCACACACGGCGGACACCACACACGGCGGACACCACACACGGCGGACACCACACCGGACACCACACACGGCGCGGACACAAGGACACCACACGGCGGACACCACCACACGGCGGACACCACACACGGCGGACACCACACACGGCGCGGACACCACACACGGCGGACACCACACACGGCGGACACCACACACGGCGCGGACACCACACACGGCGGACACCACACACGGCGGACACCACACACGAATTGGAGAGAAGAAATCGATTGGGGATTTGTCCGTAGTATCCCATGTCAAGTGTAAAATTATTGGGACGTACAATGTAAAATTATATCGCCCTCGACACTCATGATAAGACATATGATAAACGATAAATAAAACATATTGAACCATCCAAGATGAGGTCAAGGAAGGCCTGGATATCTAAAGGTACACGTTTGTTTACTATCCCCTGTACTTTGTAGGTTTGCGACGGTGTCATGTATATATGCGATGGCCTGAGATAAATAATTTTTGTATATGCTGAAATGTTCGTAGGAGCATTCAAATATCGCCGGGAGAGACTATTGGACGAACCACTAATTGTGTGTTCAGGAACGTGAGACGTGAGGCGCAATGTTCATGCGGACATTCACGGGGGATAACCAGTAAAGAAAGAAAGCACGTAGGTTCCTGATGCCATTCAAGAACTCTGAAATATGCGCCCGCGACTAGTGCGCCCCGATGTTCACTAGTGTGTGCGCGAAGAATATATCAACAATGTATGAGACTCTGTCTCCATAAAGTATGATGCGAAGTGCATATATTAAAGTTATCTTGGCTTCAGACGTCAGTTTCCTTGTCACCTACAGTGATATCTTGCAGTTATTGTTACGTTGCGCATTGTTTTCTGGAACTATTTTCTGGTCTTCATCCGCCATAAACGGCGGGCCGCCGGGGGCGTCGCCCGCGGCTCGCGGCCCGCCGTCACTGCCGGCCGCCATTCATGCTATGGCGGGGCGCGGAACCAGTCCCTGAACGTTAATGGCCCCGACGCCAACGTTGCAGGCATATTTTCATATTTTAAACGATAGGCGATGCGCCTTGCTTGATTTCCGCCACCATTGGTGTTGAGGCCAACGAGTTGCCTTCGATGTTGCTTGAGAACATTACGCTTTGGATGTTGAACGGAAAGAATGCATCTAAGTCATAAAGTCATAAAGTGTTTAGGCTTAATAAGAGCCACAGGAGCCCATCTGGGTTAAGCCTGTCTAGAAAATATGCTAGAAAAGTGCATGCTCTCACCCCAATCAATCCATTATATCAAGTTCCTAGGGAGCTATATATCCCAGCCTATCTAGCACCATTCACCTGATATTGCATAACACACTCCTCAACAATTACAAACTCCTCCGATCATGCCCAATGTGCTACCATAGCCAATCTCATCAGTATCACATTCCGAAGGAAGGTGCTGAATCCACTGCTAGATACACCCTATATAAAGTTGTAAAGTGTGTGGACTTAATAAGAGACCCAATGGCCCATCCAGTTAAGTCTGTAAATGGAAGATACTATAAGCCAGGTAAAAAGACCCACCCCCACCATTACCACATCCTAAAGAAACCATCCACCAACATCCCACACACCTATCAATGCCTATCTACCCTAGCTATCCAGCCCTATTCCCTTGATCCCTCGTAACACATGTGGGTTGAACGCCTTACCAATAATTTTCAAACTGCATCCATGCCTGCTTAAAGGGGTCTGTGCCGTGCACACTTAGTTAGCATAAATCTCACCCCATCCATCACAAATTAGAACTCAAAAACAAGATTTTCCTGTCTAAAAAAAGAACCACCCTACTTTTAATTACATTCAATGAGGAACTTCCCGCAACATCAGCAGGCAGCCTATTCCACTGATCAACAACCCTTTGACTGAAGACCTGTTGTCGCTTAACTGTCCTACACCTCAACTTGTCTAACAATTGATGACCCCTATGTGATACTCTAAACTGAAGAGCGTCATTCAAATGGACCTGATAGTCTTTTAACAATTTTGTACCTTTCAATCAGGACCACCCGCTTTAATCTCCTATAGGGTAAAATGATCGTCTCACAATCGAAAGATTGTGGGTTCGAGTTTCACCTGTCGCTACTCTTCGCCCGCGACCAATCGGCGTGAGAGATTTGCGACGCTATATGACTCAATAGTCGACGTGTCGTAAAACAAATAACCAACCAGCCAACTTAATCTCTTATATTTGAGTGAGTACATATCTAATGCCACAAGCCTTTCTCCATATTCTAAGTTACCTATTCCACTGATGAGTCTAATTGCTTTGCGCTGCACTCTTTCTAACATATCTATATCTTTTTCTAGGTAGGGGTTCCATGCTTGTACAGAATATCCCAAGTGGGGTCGCACATATGCTAGGTACAGATTTTTCATGACTTCCTTGCTCTTATATATCACACTTCTATTAATGAGTTATTAATCTACAATCGTGAATGTGAAGATGTGAGTGAAGTTTGTGAAGATCTACAAACGTGAATTTCTCCTACACAATTTTGGCGTGGCAGAGCCGATGTTGCTTGGTATTGATCAAGGCTGGAACTTTATTTTTGTCGTGTCGCCGTTCGGCGGCCCTTCGGATCCTCTGGGCAACAAATGTCGGCACTTGACGTGTATTGAGCCATGCCAGAACGTCAATAATGCCTGAGAGCTTCATGTCAAATGTGAAAAATGACAAGGTTAGATATGTATAAAAGTAGTCGAGCTCGGCATCATAAGCCAGTTGACTTTATGCCGGTTTATCTGAAGCCATGGGAAATTAATTCGCTAATGTAGAACATCTGATATATAATTTAAAGGAATACAATGTGGTAATTTGGGACGCAAATCCTGGATTTGAGTGCAAAAATTACACGGTTAAAACGTCATCAAAGTTATTCAAGATGATATCAAAATGTAGCGCGTTCGATTTTCGTTTAGTTAAGAATATTGGAAATTCTCATCGCACCACACAGAAGATGTATGACGCGTTTTATTGCAAGAAGTTGGGTGTCCATTTGCTGCCATTTGCCTTTGAGGGCAAAGTGGCAGGGTGGAATTATTTGATAAT
This sequence comes from Ashinkailepas kermadecensis, assembly GCA_034440615.1. Lineage (NCBI taxonomy): Eukaryota > Metazoa > Arthropoda > Thecostraca > Neolepadidae > Ashinkailepas > Ashinkailepas kermadecensis. The sequence goes on from JAOTOM010003465.1 coordinate 118,621, forward strand.
AAAACGAGCTACACATTATAGGGGAGATTGTTTCAATGTTAAAAGTAGTGAGCTGTCTAGTAATATTCAACTAAGCTTGTAGGGCCTAAAAAGTGGGCTGATCAATGGCAGATGTCTTTCAACTATGAAAAATGTAAGGTTATGCATCTTGGGTCTGGAGGTGATACTTTCAGATAGACAATGGGAGGTACGAGATTGGATGTTATTGAAGAGGAAAGGGATTTAGATGTGTTAGTTTCAAATGATCTTAAAGTATAAAAACAATGTGTCTCAGCTAGGAACAGGGCAATCGGAATGCTGGGAATCATTAATAGGAGTGTGAGGTATAAGAGCAAAGAAGTGATAAAAAGCTGTACTTGGCCTATGTGCGACCCCACTTAAATTTGTATGTACAGGCATGGAACCCCTACTTAGAAAAAAGATATAGATATGCTAGAAAGAGTACAGCGCAAAGCCTTTAGACTCATCAGTGGACTAGGTAAATTAGAATATGGGGAAAGACTTATGGCATTAGACATGAACCCACTCAAGTATAGGAGATTAAGGGATGGTATGATTGAAATGTATAAAAGTATTAAAGAGCTAGATCAGGTCAATCTGAATGATGCCGTTATATTTAGACTATCACACAGGGGTCACCAATTCAGGTTAGGCAAATCAAGGTGTAGGGCAGTTAAACGACAACAGGTCTTCAGTCAAATTATTTTTATCAGTGGAATAGCCTGCCTGCTGATGTTGTGGGGAGTCCCTCATTGAATGTATTTAAAAATAGGGTGGACAACTATTTTTCGTTGCAAAATCTTGTTTTTGAGTTCTAAGGGGTGGCGGATATCTATGCTGAGTGGGTGTGTACTGTACGGGCCCCTTCAGGCGGGCGTGGATGGAGTCTGAAAATTATTAGTAGGACACTCAGGTCACATTTGTCACATGAGATCCAGTGCACAGGGCTGGATAGGTAAGGTAGAAAGACAGATGGGTGTGGAGATGCTGGTCCCTGTGTTATTGTTGAAACTTAGACCCTTATGTTTTTGATCATGCTGATGAATATAAAGTATTATACTAGCTATATAGGGTATATTATACTACTAGTATTATATTATACTATATAGGGTGTACCTAGCAGTGGATTCAGCAACTTCCTTCGAGATGTGATACTGATGAGATTGGCCATGGTAGCACATTGGGACATGATTGGAAGAGTTTGGAATTGTTGAGGAGTGTGTTATGCAATACCAGGTGAATGGTGCTAGATAGGCTGGGATATATAGTTCCCTTGGATCTTGATATAATGGATTGATTGGGATGTGAGCATGTACTTTTCGAGTATCTTTTCTAGATAGGCTTAACCCAGATGGGCCCCTGTGGCCCTTATTAAGCCTTAACACTTCACGAACTTTATGAACTAATATTGTTCGGATTTGACCATTGGGAATTGCTTCCACCTCCTTTAAAAACTAGAATATAGCATTAATCATTGCAAGCCCACTCTGGTCATGTTCCTTCACAAACCCACCGCCAGGATGGCGCCACCGGTATTATGGCCGCTCATGACGCCTAACCAAGCACTTTGGCTTGCATGCTTCCGTGCCAGCAGTTTTTTGTCCAATCTGTACGTGGGGGAGTGTTCCTGGTGTGCGATGTCTTTCATAGCTGTGTCGTGCGATTTCCTCGCGCGCACTGCCCAGTGAACGTGGTCTTGTTTGTGCCGCCTTGTGTTGGTGTGCCGCCAACAGTGGTTATTCTGTGAATTCAAAGAGTAAGTTGATGTTCCAGTGTAGTATGGTCGGGTAGTAATTGTGAGACGTTGGGACGTTGGTAGTAATTGTGAGACGTTGGGTCGGTCGACTTGTTGGAGACATGTTGACTCCGAGGCGGCCGCGTGGTGCGAGTGTTGGCACTTGTGTGGTGGATCTCCCCGTGCACATGCTTGTTGTAGGTCTGGCCTGTGTGTGGTGTACCGTTATTGGCTGACGTGGGGTCAGAAGCGGATGCAAGGGACATGTTTACTCCCCCACCCCTATGGAAAAATGTCGCTACTCTGATCGTGACCGGGAAAAGGCGCAAGTTCGGTAAGGTTCGATTGCAGTCTCTTATTAAGTCTGAACGCTTTATGAATTTCTGTGGGATGTGCCTAGCATTGGATTCGGCACCTTCCTTCGGGATGTGATGCTGATGAGGTTTGTCTATGGTGGCACGATGGGTGTGATGGGAGGAGCTTGTGATTATTGAGGGTGTTAGGCGGTAGCAAGTGAGTGGTGTTAGATGGGCTGGGATATATAGCTTCCTAGGAACTTGGGATAAGGGATTGATTGGGGTGGGAGTATGTACATTCTAGTACCTTTTCTAGATAGGCTTAACCCAGATTGGCCCCTGTGGCTCTTATTAAGCCTTAATACTTTATGACTTTTATGACTTTATGCACCTCCTCCTGCCCCGCACAAGGGCTTTTTTTCAGCTAAGCACACCCAGAGGTGAAAAATATGCCGAAGCTTTCACCGACGAACCCGTGAGCTGTCTCACATGTTTTGCATACATGCTTCATAAAATGCATAGCTGAAAAACCAAAGCGATTTTCGGATGCTCACTCGCTTTTTCCCTCATGACAAGTCTTCTGATTTTAAAGGTGTTTTGATGACCTCCTCTGAAGCCCTGCTCGTTTTCTGATTGATTAAAGCATTTTGCCATTCGAAAATTGTGGATGCGAAGTGCAATTTGTTTGTCTCCTATGAAAACACTACTTTAGTACGTATGCGTCCCAAGTAGGATGATAAATTAAACTATGTGACCAGAGGCTCTTTGAGGGATCAAAGTACTGGGTGAGCTAGCCTAATTTTTTATATTTCCCCATAGCAACAAAACAGCTGCAGGCCATCTGCATATGCACAATTGCTTCACTTGGTTGCCATATTTGTTGACCTTCAGTGCTATAGAACAATGCACAACTTCATCTGAAACACTCACAGCATTATTCAGATGCAGAGATGGGCTTAAATTTTGTAATCTGGGATGTGGTGGAAAATTGATGAGCGATCCATCTTCAAGGATAATTTACCTGCTGATTGCCAAGCAAAAAACTCCTTGCTGCTTTTTGTGCAATTTTTGCATGTTATTAACCCTCCCACGGCTGGGGGGTAGATACCTACCCCCCTAAGGTTTTTCCGCGATAGCGGGAAAATGGCGCGTGGCAGCGGGCTGAAATTTGGCATACCTTACCATTAGCTATTTTTCCATGTTCTAAAAAATAAATATGGTCGGGTCATCAAAGGTTACCGAGTTATCGCGGGTCAAGTGAGGTCACCTCCAAAAACATTTAAGCAGTCGCCACGCCTTCAATAATAAAGATATTACAATGACACTTTCAGGGTTTACTTATCTTGACTGAGCGCCAAAACGTACAATTTCAGAATTTTCGAATTTTGATTTTTTGATGACGTCATTTTTTGCACTTTGTAGTTTTATCTAAACTAACATCAACATTGCAGACAAACTATGGACTTTTGTATAATGCTAAGTTGACTTAGAACGTCATATTTTTGGTTCGTATACCTATTTTAAAAAAATCAAAATTCAAAATTCCTAAATTTTAAAAATCCAAAATTTTGAAAATCCAAAATTTTGAAAATTTTAATTTCGAGTTTTTGGCTAATTGTAATTGTAAAATAGCTAATTGTAAGGTATGCCAAATTTCAGCGTCCTGCCGCGCGCCGTTTTCCCGCTGTCGCGGGAAAACTTTGGTGGGGTAGCTATCTACCCCCCTCAGCTGTGCGAGGGTTAAGTTCAAATCCTAGCGTAAAAACTACCGAAGTACTTTCGACTGGAATTTGTTCGAGCTATCCGATGCAATTTTCAGATTCGTTCTATCTTGCTTGGTTCGTGAGATACCTGGGGGGTTATGTATCTACCCCCCAGCCTGGCGAAGGTGGCTCAGACCCCCAGCCGTGCGAGGGTTAAACACCCATTGGCTTGCAGTCTCCAGCAACCATGATTAAACCATACAGTGTGAGTAATATGTCATAATATTCCACTGTCTTGAAGTTCATGAATTTGCATGGAAATCCACACCTAATGAACTAATATTATTGCCTCTAAAAAACATGTTTTTTCCTCTTGTGATATTATGCATTTTGCATACACAGGGGCCCCAGTGATCTATAATAAAAATACATTACAATGGAGATCCATTCCATTTTTGGGAAACTTTTTGCTGAAATCAGCTTCTAAGAGTACAAAAAACTTTTTTGGGGATTCATCCCCATGGGTTCCACCTTTTTCCTCATTTCTATGTTCGGACCCCACTGAGCCGACTCCACTCTACAAAATAAAAACAGGGCACCATAAAATTGCAGCGGATTATGTTCTGGATCATGACAAAATCCCAGACCAGCCAGCTCCTCCAGTCCTGCTCTCTGAGGTGTAATTCTGTCATATTACAGCAAGTTTCACTGACAATTCTGGTTCCTAATGTGGTTCTGATTTAAATGTTTCATGTATGCAGAAATGCACCCTGATGATGACCCAAATGATTTAATATAGATTGCACTTACCCCCAATTTTGTCCGGTACCTATTCTTTCATGTAGGTTATTTGAATGAATCTCATCTTCATAACTTGATGAAGTCACTCTCCTATCATATCCAGATTCATTTAAATCACCACAAATTCACCATAAGTTATTTTTAGCACGTTATTTTAGGAAGGACTCAGTTGCACCTATGTGCATTCATCTAAAAATATTGGTAAATTTGTGCTTGAGGTATTTTATGCATTTTAAATTGTATTTTGAACTGCCATCTTTACAAACATGATTAAGCTGATGTGACCACTCATTTGCGGTGTAAATGTTTACTTTTCAGTTGAAGAGCAAAATAACGCTAACAAAGTTGCTTTGGGTGAGGTAATGTATTATAAAAATGTAAAAAGAACAAAAGACCCAGACCTAACTTAACAAAATATAGCCAAACTGGTATGATTGTGCGGTAAGATGGTCATGAGACAAGTATTACACACAGTTTTCCTCCTTAAAGCAAACAGTTAGATAGTTCGTTTAGTTTTTTTTTATTTGATTTTTCTAAATTTTCCTTCAAGATGCAAAAAAGAAATAGCGTTTCTTCAAAAGCACCTTATGTTAGGTTAGGCTAGGCCAGGTTAGGTTTCTTCATAATTTGGATAATTGTGAGAGAATAAATTGTTTGGTATTTTTCCATTTCTATTGTTTGAATTTTTCTCCAAATGGAGGTTAGACAACACTAGGCTAGGTTACGTGGTATTTATTTTTGGAACATTAATTTTTATGCAATGTTACCAAACTCAGTCCACTTTTTGGTGTTATTTTGATCACAAACTGAAAAGTAAGCACTTGCACAAAAGATAAGTGGTCCTATCATCTTAGTTACATTCATAAACATTGCATTGGAAAGATAATTCCCAAGAATTCATAAAACACATAAAAGCACATATATACAACCAAACCTTCTTTCAGGGCAACAAATATAAAGAATCAGAAAGCATTTCAACCCAAAACGAACATTTTCAATGCGAAAGCCTAACCAAACTGAGCCAACCGGCTTTTGAAGAAAACTGTTTCTTTTAAATTGGAATATGACAAAATCTCTGAAATGCTTCAACTTAAAAGCCCTAACCTCGCCTAACCTAGCATAACCAAACCATTTTGTTTGCTTGATTGTGGTGGAGGACAAATATTAACAAAACTGATCTTGTGAACGCCTTAAAAGACTAAGATATGATGGAAGTTAAAGGTAACCACAAGACAAGTTTTACACACAATTAACCGAACATGAAACATGAAGCGAACAAAGTGTTAGGTTTGGCTGAGTTAAGTTGGGTTATGCTTTTGTCGTAAGCTATAATTTTATAATTGTTGGGGAATTTTGGCCTGGCTTGGCATGTTTGGTGGGCCATCACAAGAAACATTAATTACCTGATAATATTTTCGGCATTTATCTGTACCATCGTTCCTATCTTCCTCCAACACCGAGGGACATCTTCACGCGCAAGAGCTGTTCTCCGTGCTTCAACTTGTTGTACCTCTTTATCTTTGTCACGCAATTCTGTTTTATACTTACAGCTAGCACAGCCACAATTCACCTTCCTTCATGGTACAAGGTGGTCTACTTCCCCATCGTTCCAGCTACTCCCAAGTGCGAAACAAAAATCTTCTCCTTCATACCTACCGACGAATTTATGATTTAAATCAGTCAACCCGTGTGCTATGGCCATGGAAAACCATTTAAACCATCAGTTATAGTTCGTTCTCGACACCTTGATGATATCACATAGAATTACACAGCTAGCCGCGGATCCAGTAATGTAAGTGGTAATATTGTGGGTATCCGTGGTGATATGTGTGACAAAATTGTTTTCGTGTTGATTTTCTGTTTCATTTCACGAATTATTACGCTAATTACGGGCAAGCAGATGTCTTTTACTTCCATTACGTCACTGTCCAGGACCAGATTCTCCTTGGTTCAGACGGGTGATTTAGTAAGGTTGACCGCGCCACAATTGTCACACATGAGACAGCTCGCTGCTGTCTCATCGACATATCGCTGATGTCTATGGGAATTTAACATTGACCGCCACCTGTGCCGCTGGTTTTTTTAACCGGTGGCTGATTCAAATGGACGTCACCACTATATAAAATGTGCCGTTTGCCAATGTAAACTAGCCTAGAAACGGACCTCGCCATGATTCATTCCTCCAAAAATATGTTTTTAAAAAAACTTGGGAAGAGAAGTCCGGTCAGTCCTCGGCTGTCTCATTGGAGCCTTCCGTCTCCCTTTAGCTGTCACCGACGTGCGTCGGCGTGTCGCCGGCTTTTTTCACCTCTGAGTACACCCCTCTCTGAGAAATAGGCGCCCCCTTGAGGTGATAAACGGCCCCATGCCGAGTGCACGAAGACTTCATAAGCACGCATCAAGAAGCAGGATGTCGATACTTCTTGGAGAAGGATGTCGATTGAGTGTTCAGAAACTGGTAAATTCCACCCTATTTTACGAATAATTTAACACTGAATAGCATAGCTGAATTTGTCCTAGCGTCCAAACGTGTTCACAGGGCGAGCATTTAGGCTGGGTCTCACGATTCTTTCATGTGTGTTTTCAGCGGTTCATAGCAAGCTCGCACATTACCTGCCGGTGCATCGCGGTAGCAGGTTGGGTGTGGTCCATATATTGGATCCCTTCTAGAGCAGTGCTGCGAAATGTGGAGTGGACACATTCTGCGCCATGCTTTAAAGTGAGAATCAACGACAGTAATGCTTCCACCGCTATTCACTTCTATAGCTTTCAACTTCACAGGCACTCCTTTGAGATGTTGTTTACTGTAGCGCACATTGAACGAAAACTAAACTGATAGAGTTTCTCCTGATCAAACGCTGTTTGTACAGATTGGTGCCAGTGTTGAAGCCTAACTAACGAATAGTTTGTATGCACTTGGCTGTCCATTCATTTAGATTCTAGGACAAATGTACGTAAGGACAAATGTACATATGGCAGATGTACGTAAGCAAATGTACGTAAGCAAATGTACGTAGGCAAATGTACGTAAGCAAATGTACGTAAGCAAATGTACGTAGGCAAATGTACGTAAGCAAATGTACGTAAGCAAATGTACGTAAGCAAATGTACGTAAGCAAATGTACGTAAACAAATGTACGTAAATGCAGATGTACGTATGCCAATTGTACGCAAGCGCAGATGTACGTATGGCTAATGTACGCAAGCGCAAATGTACGTAAGCGCAAATGTACGTATGGCAAATGTGCATATGCGCAAATGTACGTAAGCGCAAATGTACGTATGCGCAAAAGTACTTAAGCGCAAAAGTACGTACGCGCAAATGTACGTATGCGAAAAAGTACGTATGCGAAAAAGTACGTATGCGCAAGTATACGTAAGCGCAAATGTACGTATGCGCAAATCTACGTAAGCGCAAAAGCACGTATGCGCAAATGTACGTATGCGCAAATGTACGCACATTTACGCATGCGTACCTTTGCGCTTACGTACATTTGGTTAGGTACATATGCCATACGTACACTTGCGCTTACATGCATTCGCTTACGTACCTTTGCCATACGCACATTTGCTCTTAAGTATATCTGCCATCAGTGCATTTGCCGTACGTACTTTTGCGCTTTCGTATATCTGAGCTTACGTACACATGTCATACGTATTTTTGCGCTTACGTATATTTGCGCATATTACGTGTGTGCAACTAACACATAAAAATAACACATTTGCAAATAATACAATTGCGCCTACGTACATTTGCGCATACGTACATTTGCGCTTAAATACAATTGCACTTACGTATATTTGCGCTTACGTACTCTTGCGCTTATGTACTTGTGTGCATACGTACATTTTCGCATACGTACATTTGCACATACGTACATTTGCGCGTACGTGCGATTGCGCTTACGTGCATTTGCTTTACGTACATTTGTCCGGTTACCTTAATTAGTCCCACGGTGGTTAATAAATGTACTGCTCATCGAGAAACATGTCGATGGTCTTGCCTAATTCAATAGCGGGACATATATTTGAAGCAATCTGAGCAGTCGCTTTGAGCGTCCTATTTGACGATGCAATAATCAAACCGTTCCTGTATTTTCTGGAAGAGCTCGGTTGTAATTCAGCGACTTTTCCGTAATGTGTGGATGCCTTGCGGCTAAATCAATTATGCCGCTAACAAAAGTGTTTACGTTTCTTTTACGAGTCGCAGAGGCCCTCAGTTCGATAGTAGTTGAATTAGCAGCCTGCTCTGAATGCGAGAGGTTTCGCATTTCCTGCCGGCGCAACAATAAACGAAGGAAGTTTGGAGCGCGCGGAATGCATCGCCCGCCCAGCATGCCGCTGACGGGACACCCAGAACAGGCCCGCCGGATACGGTGGGGAGCGGATCCGCCCGCCCAGCATGTCGCTGACGGGACACCCAGAGCAGGCCCGGCGGATACGGTGGGGAGCAAATCCGCCCGCCCAGCATGTCGCTGACGGGACACCCAGAACAGTCCCGGCGGATACGGTGGGGAGCAGATCCTCCCGCGCACAGTGGTACGGGTGGTACGGGTGGGACGGACAGTGGTACGGGTGGTGGCGTTCACTACATTGGGAGGAGTAGTGGTACGGGTGGTGGCCTTCGCTACATTGGGAGGAGTAGTGGTACGGGTGGTGGCCTTCGCTATATTGGGAGGAGTAGTGGTACGGGTGGTGGCCTTCGCTATATTGGGAGGAGTAGTGGTACGGGTGGTGGCCTTCGCTATATTGGGAGGAGTAGTGGTACGGGTGGTGGCCTTCGCTATATTGGGAGGGGCAGTGGTACGGGTGGTGGGGTTCACTACATTGGCAGGAGTAGTGGTACGGGTGGTGACCTTCGCTACATTGGGAGGAGTAGTGGTACGGGTGGTGGCCTTCGCTACATTGGGAGGGACGGTGGTACGGGTGGTGCCCTTCACTATATTGGGAGGGACAGTGGTACGGGTGGTGGCCTTCGCTACATCGGGAAGGGCAGTGGTACGGGTGGTGCCCTCCACTATGTTGGGTGGGACAGTGGTACGGGTGGTGGCCTTGGCTACATCGGGAAGGGCAGTGGTACGGGTGGTGCCCTTCACTATATTGGGAGGGACAGTGGTACGGGTGGTGGCCTTCGCTACATCGGGAGGGGCAGTGGTACGGGTGGTGGCCTTCGTTATATTGGGTGGGACAGTGGTACGGGTGGGGACGAGTGGTCTAGGGGTAAGATGCTCGTCTCACAATCGAAAGGTTGTGGGTTCGAGTCTCACCTGTCGCTACTCTTCGCCCCCGACCAATCGGCGTGAGAGATTGGCGACGCTACATGACTCAACGGTCGACGTGTCGTAAAACCAATAACCAACCAACCAACAGTGGTACGGGTGGTGGCCTTCGCTATATTGGGAGGGACAGTGGTACGGGTGGTGGCCTTGGCTATATTGGGAGGGACAGTGGTACGGGTGGTGGCCTTCGCTATATTGGGAGGGACAGTGGTACGGGTGGTGGCCTTCGCTATATTGGGAGGGACAGTGGTGCGGGTAGTGGCCTTCGCTACATCGGGAAGGACAGTGGTACGGGTGGCGGCCTTGGCTATATTGGGAGGGACAATGGTACGGGTGGTGGTCCTCGCTATATCTGGAGGGGCAGTGGTATGGGTGGTGGCCTTCGCTATATTGGGAGGGACAGTGGTACGGGTGGTGCCCTTCGCTACATCGGGAAGGACAGTGGTACGGGTGGTGGCCTTGGCTACATCGGGAGGGGCAGTGGTACGTGTGGCGGCCTTGGCTATATTGGGAGGGACAATGGTACGGGTGGTGGTCTTCGCTATATCTGGAGGGGCAGTGGTATGGGTGGTGGCCTTCGCTATATTGGGAGGGACAGTGGTACGGGTGGTGGCCTTGGCTATATTGGGAGGGACAGTGGTACGGGTGGTGGCCTTCACTATATTGGGAGGGACAGTGGTACGGTTGGTGGCCTTCGCTATATTGGGAGGGGCAGTGGTACGGGTGGTGGCCTTCGCTATATCGGGAGGGGCAGTGGTACGGGTGGTGGCCTTCGCTATATTGGGAGGGACAGTGGTGCGGGTAGTGGCCTTCGCTACATCGGGAGGGGCAGTGGTACGGGTGGCGGCCTTGGCTATATTGGGAGGGACAATGGTACGGGTGGTGGTCTTCGCTATATCTGGAGGGGCAGTGGTATGGGTGGTGGCCTTCGCTATATTGGGAGGGACAGTGGTACGGGTGGTGCCCTTCGCTACATCGGGAAGGACAGTGGTACGGGTGGTGGCCTTGGCTACATCGGGAGGGACAGTGGTACGGGTGGTGACCTTCGCTATATTGGGACGGACTGTGGTACGGGTGGTGGCCTTCGCTATATTTGGAGGGGCAGTGGTACGCGTGGTGCCCTTAACTATATTGGGACGGACAGTGGTACGGGTGGTGGCCTTCGCTATATTGGGAGTGGCAGTGGTACGGGTGGTGCCCTTAGCTATATTGGGACGGACAGTGGTACGGGTGGGTGGCCTTCGCTACATCGGGAGGGGCAGTGGTACGGGTGGTGGCCTTCGCTATATTGGGAGGGACAGTGGTACGGGTGGTGGCCTTGGCTATATTGGGAGGGACAGTGGTACGGGTGGTGGCCTTCGCTACATCGGGAAGGCCAGTGGTACGGGTACTGTTCTTCGCTATACTGGGAGGGACAGTGGTACTGGTTTCTTTTCGCTTCTCTTCGCTACACTGGGAGGAGTAGTAACGGGTGGTGTCCTTCGCTACATTGTGAGAGACAGTGGAATGGGTGGTATTCTTCGCCATACCGGGAGGGACAGTGGCACGGGTGGTGTCCTTCGCTGCTCCGTGGTGCTCATTTTTCGCGTGCGACATTGCAGGAAGCAAACCACCTTATAGTCGCAAGCTTATTTTTCAGTTATAACCTAGTGATGGGAATAGGATGCGGTGAAGTGCAATGAAGAAATACATCTTAACTAACTGGATTGTTGGAGTTGTATTTCGGAACTGAACTGCCAACGGATGATAGTGTGCTAAATAGGGGTGCGGTGCACCGTTAACTTCATCGCCCTCAGCGTTCTGATTGCATTGTGTCCTGACTGACGTCCGATCTAAGTAACCTTCGGGGCTTCACGGAGCTCAATTTTTAACCCTCCCATACAACTTCAATATTCTGACGTCTCGGTTTGCGAAGTAGAACATTTTTTCAGGAACATTCCTGATTGTAATCGGCTCCTACAACCACACCCGACATTCGGAGGCATGTGCCTTTCACTATACGCCATCACTCGACCTCAGTGAGCCGTATTACCCGTAGGCGCAGTCGCCATTTGCCTGGACGTTTCCAGAAGTGTTTGGCCTGTAGATATGTTGCATGGCTCAAAGCTGACGGGAATGCTGGAGCCTCAACGACTGCTGAACTTGGTTTATTTTAGCTGAGACAGCCGAAACTTGCGTAACGGCATGACGTAGCAGTAGCATTGTCCAATAAACGGAGTATCATAATAATTTAATGTTTTTATTGTGCGTTGATGTACGCACGAAACAATGAAATACGTTAGTTTAATTCTTCTGTTTAAACAGACAAAACGTCTTCTAACACTGAGTGGTTGTGCCAAAAAATTGCCAATTACTCCCAAATCATATTACAGGAGTAATTTCCAAGCATTTGTATTCAACTAGCGTCTAGCGATTATGCTCCATGCAATGTTTTGATTACGCAATGCGAAGCAAAATAGTCACAACTATGTTATGCAACAAACGCCACGATCCCAACAAGATAAATCCATAACACAGTTATTACTAGTGGTTCGCGTTCACCTCTTCAATGTGTTTCGTCGTGGACTTTTGACCTCAACCGGCGTGTTAACGATTTGCTTTACATTGGTTTGATTTAAGTTTTGTATGTTACGATAGTCGGGGTAAAATGCTTCTGTTTGTCTACGCTGGATTCCTTTAGCTTTTCTCCGCATCGGTATCATAAATTCCTGGTTAATATTTATTGCTTTCACCTGCCTGATGATGTGAAAACAAAGCTGCTGTTCGCTGTACAAAATACTCTCTGACCTTGCTTACAGCAGGTATGCTTATGTCTTATGAGAAGCATGTCATACGCAATCGCACGCAAAAGGACATTCAACTCTTCCTGCACAGAGTTTTGTAAAGAGACATTGCTTCTATACAGACATATGCTGATGAATTCCGGATGCTGCTTCTATTTGTTAACTTTGTTTCTGGCCAGTCCAACTGCCCCTTTGTTCTCCGGCCCCCCAACGCTAGCGACTCTCTGGGCAGGCAGTAAAACCCATCGTCTGAAACTACGACACACCATTCACTGGTATCGTTTAATAGCAAGGCGAAGACGAGCTCCGAGTGACGATGACGCAACGAACGTCGCCGCACGACGCCTCCACTCGCCGTAAAAGGCGCAGTTGGTGCGGACGCTCTCCATCTTGAGCTGCCACCTCTGCCGGGACGACATCTAGCGGACGGCCGGTCGCCATGTCTTATCGGCCGCATTAGCGGCGCCGGCCCTCCCGCGGGAGTGCAAAAAGCCGTTATAATGCCTTATCTGGCGCTCGAATGATGACGATTCAATCTGAGATATCATGGATGTTTCTAATGACGAGAAAATGGGATGGCAGCGGCCGAAAAATGGGGTGGGAGCGGCCGAAGTGAATGGGAAGTCGTTGTCGAGCTGAAGTTGTTGCTGGACTTTCCGAAAAGCGTTTTCCTGTGAATGGTGTTTGGGGTATCTCGAGCACAGTTATCATGTTAGCGTTACTGCCTCATTATTGGCTTAGCCGTTACAAACTTACTTTGCTTGTACTTCGAAAGAAAGCAACACCAGTTTGAGCATGTCTCGAGAGGCTGTCAAGCTGGCAACAACTCGAAGGAAGGAATATTGGAAGTAATATGAATACATTTCCCGCGAAGGAAATTATTATGTTTAGTATTGAACATTTTTACCTTGGCAGTTTGGACTTGTTTTTAGGAACTCAGATTTTGCAACATGCTGAAGTATGGTATCAACATTAGCTCCAGCTGGCGGTGTAACATTCAATGGATAATTTTGGAGCGTTGCTTGACCTGGAAAATGATTGCGGCCACATTTTGTTTGCGCTTCAAACACATGTAAATATTGAACATTTAACTTACATGCCCGATGTATTATGCCTGCATCAAGGCTACCCCACAGCCTAGATATCATGAGTGTGACCAGCGTGACTATCCAAAATCACAACAGATGGCCATGTATAGGATAATGATTACACCGTGTGCTCTGACACATCCACTTCAATAATATCCATTGGGATCTTACAATGACCTTCAAATGCGCTGAATTTGGAACAAAACGTGTAAATAATTCAGAAATTATTCGTGTGGCTTAATGCGTGGTGGTAATGAGTGCTGGTATATTGGTTGGTGAGGCCCACCGCGAAGAGTCCCGTGTTAACACAGCAGGAAGTTGCTGGGGCTAAGGCAAAGACGGTGGGGTCCAGGCCCCATCAAAAGTGTCGGAACCTCCACCTGTGCGAGTAGGTGCAATTACAACACGTCACATCTTGATGTGAAATCACATATTAACTACGACATACAGCATAAATGCAACCAATGAATAATCACTGGCGATTGTGCACCGTTCCATTTTTGCATCACATCATATTGAAGATTTAAAAAACTCCTCGCCCCCCCCCCATCCAAACACTGCGGCAACGCCCACGCTTCGATCCATCACTTTCGGGCATGCGTGCTGCTATTCAATGCTACGTGCTACCACCATGCAGCTACCCCGAAGCAGACCTATATGGATGCGTGCTTCGGCGCGCTGTTGGCCAGACTTGCGACAGACTTGTTCCCGGCCAGTTGGCCAGACTTGCGATGTTCTCAGCTCGAAAACATCGAGGTGAGATGCAAAAACATGGCGCCAGGGTTCGAAAAATCAGGCCGGGATTCGGAATTTACAGAAAATTCAGAAGTGATCCATAAACATCGCTTAGAGCCCAGAACACTGAGGTTGGGTCCCTGGAACCACGCGCCTGGGCGCGATAATTCGCGCTGGGACCCAGACAAATCTCACCGAAGCCCCAAAAATTGTACTGAGGCCCCACAAATTTGCGTCAGAAGCCACAAATAACCACAACGACCCTAAGAGCGCAACGGAGGCCGAAAATGCAACTGGCCCTCCAAAGCGCACAGTCCCACAAAATCAACAGGACCCTAAAACATGCGTTGCAGCCTTAAATTAACATACCTGGAGCTCTAAGCAAAACAAAAAAAATACACCGGAAGCTCTCAAGGCAGACAGGGGCCATGCGACCGCACAAGCGCCTGAAAAAGAGGCTGGGGCCGCAAAAAAGCAACATGGTCCCAAAACGAACAAAAATACAGGGCACTAAATAAACACATCGGGATCTTTGAAAACGCCGAGAGACCTAAAAAATTATCGGTGTACAAAAAAAGCAACAAAACCCTAAAACGAGCAGGGGTTTCGAAAATGTTTTGGGCCTCTAAGGAATAGTGGATTGGAGCCCTAAGACACCTCCGTAGACGAAGACAGACGAACGGGTAAAAAAAACTGAGGCAGGGCATCGGTTCGGTAGCCAATATGGGAGCATATCTAATCAAAGATATGAGGTGTATCAAAGCTCAGCGGGTATCCGCATTTCTTAACCACCATAAATGTGGGAAGAAGGGAACTAACGATCGAATTTGGTTAATCGAATTTTCGCAGCGAACGCCCCTACGAAGCGGGGACAAGTGGTCTAGGGGTAAGGTGCTCGTCTCACAATCGAAAGGTTGTGGGTTCGAGTCTCACCTGTCGCTACTCTTCGCCCGCGACCAATCGGCGTGAGAGATTGGCGACGCTACATGACTCAACGGTCGACGTGTCGTAAAACCAATAACCAACCAACCAACCCCTACGAAGCATTCCATTACGTCAAATATGGCGCAAGTCTGTCATGTGGCAGCAATTAGCAAAGCGTAGAAGGCCTAGCAGAAATCGAAGCATCGCACGAAGTGTGGCGAATGCGCCGAATGCGCAAAATGGGTATGCATGTGCACGAACGTTGGCGTAGTGGCGACCGGGCGCTATGAACTGGAATGTCCCAAATTGGGAAATTGTACATTTTGAAGTGATTTATATAGGTATACTTTCAGCAGTGTGAGGTGACTTATCAATGGATACCAAAATAAAACATTCCAAATCCGACAGGGTGGTGGAGTTAGGGTTGAAATCCGACGAACCAGAAACGATAGTGGTAGATTAGGCCCATCCGCAGGATAATTCAGTTGGTCACTAATTATTTTATTTAAAAAGGTCAACTTTGACAAAATAGTGGTCGAAATACGAAAGCTTTTTTAATGGGGTAAGTGGACCCCCTCCAAATACGTTTGCGCCCCTCCCCCTTGACGCAAATATAGGTCCCCCAATAATTTTCAGAAACATGCGCCCATAGGGTAAATCCAACATTGAGGGGGAAAATTCCCCCTCATAAGCATACAAAATAACACCGATGCCCATATCAAATAGGAGGAATGATGTTGTTTAATGCATTTTCTTCCTACAAACTTGTCTTCTGTGATTACAGCACGCATGCTTCCCAGCTTCAATACCTTCTCAACGACGTAATTTACAAAACGGTGCAGCACAGCGAAAACCATGGGCTATGACGGCGTGGAAATTGAAGGTTTTGCATTCTTTTTGCATTGCCATTGTTGCATTGTTGCATTGTCATTTATGCATTGTTGTTCAATGCTCATTCTTGCCGTGAATTTATTCGCTGAGGTTTTAGTATTTTAGCGGTGTGCCAGGTGCCTTGCAGCCAGCACCAAATGTTGTTTTTGTTTAATCAATAAATCCCTAAGATGGCGATCAGAAGATCAATTAAATCCACTTCTCGTTGTCACCTTCGCGAAATTATCGTCCTAGGACTGAGAAATGATCGTTTAGGTTTGCTTATGACATCAAGCTGGTGGGAATAACTAACAGTAGCGATGAGTCTAGCTATATTCAGTTAGACTTGGTGGACATAGAAGTAGGCTGATCAATGGGAGATATCTTTAGGATATGCTCAGCACCAGCCCCGCCAACTCGCTGCAATCTAGAGGCCAGCGGGAAGATTCTTCTGGTCGAGAAAGCATTAAGGCATTGGTTTGTTTTGACACTTCGGTATTTATCCACATTTACTTATTTATACCCTGGGATGGCTCAGTTCACAGCGAACAAAAAGTTATTGCTCTTGCGTTTTGCGTAAATGATGCACCATACCAAGAACAAACAAGACATCAATATGAAATCATGTTTCCAATTCTGGAGCCATACTGAGAGCCTAAAAACAATAGGAGGCCCTAGCACAGTGGAGGCCCCCTTTCAAGATTGCACCCCCCTCCCCTGGAAGTATTTCGTGCCGACGCCACTAACTACAGTTCCAGTCGGCTTTCGGCATAATTTTGCACACTACAATTCTCACCCAGTTTGCCATGGTGGTGGTCAATGCACTTCCTTATACCAGTGTCCTAAAAATGCATGTCTACCGGTGAAGATGAAGAACAATGTTGCTTAGAAATCGTGGATGATATGAAAAAAAAATACAAGATATGCATTCAAGGATGGAAAGCCAGCATTTTACATCATTGATCAGTTATGGTTATCATGTCTGTCTAAACAGTCTAAGCCGGGCAATGATGAAAACTTCAGAAAGGATGAAGGGATGCATTGTCATCAATTGTGAATTTCCAGCTAACAGTGAAGTATTTTGCACTGTCTTATACTAAGTGGAGAACGTACATGTAACGTATTTAGTATAATATTTTCCACTTAGGGATGGCTTGATGATAGTTCCGTCATAGTAACGTAGCAAGATTCAAAACACAAGTAGCAGACACAATCAAGGATAATTTGGCAAAGGTTCCAAATTTTAAGAGAGCGACTTTGACAGCATAAGAATGGCAAATCTTAGCCATCCCTAAGTGGAAAATATTATACCAAGTGGAATTGCCAGTTCATGTTCAGTTTCACTCAGTACACTATCATAAATTTAATCAGGACCTGCTACCTTATTTGGCTTTGTTTTCCTCATATGATTGAACGCAACAACACTATCAATCAAATCAACATCACTTATACTATCACCTGTCACTGAACCGTGGTCTACAGTTGGCAGATTAGTCATATCTTCCACTGCAAATACTGATTTAAACTGCTTGCTTGGGTCCTCATCACCATTTCCAGGCCACCATCTCCACATCCTCACTCGATTAGTCCCATTTACCTTCAGTGGACCAACTGTGCTAGAGGCTTTATTCGGCTTGTAAAAGCTAAATAACTTTTTTGCTGTCTATATTGCAGCAAATACAGTCCAAATGCAGTCCAACAGTCAAGTCAAGTCCAAATGCAGTCAGCCAAGTCCAGTTTTTTTGTCGCTTTGCTGCTATGGTTTTCTGCTTCACAGTACTTCTAGCTTTTTAATACCTCCTTAGATTTAGAATAGTTGAAGCTTCCTTAAACATTCTAAATGCCTCTTTCTTAGCCTTAATTGCTCTTTCCAAATCTGGTGTAAGCCATGCTGGCATTCCCGCCTTTCTTTTGCACCTTTGCTCTTGGGGCACATGTCTAATCCG
Source organism: Ashinkailepas kermadecensis (assembly GCA_034440615.1). NCBI lineage: Eukaryota > Metazoa > Arthropoda > Thecostraca > Neolepadidae > Ashinkailepas > Ashinkailepas kermadecensis. The sequence continues at coordinate 136,781 of JAOTOM010003465.1, forward strand.
AATTTCTGTCAAGTAACACATTTAATTTTTCAAAAATTTCACAGGCATTTACATTGGAAACTTATTACTTCCATCTAATGGCACATTACCACTCTTATGCTGTCAAAGTCGCCCCCTTAAAATTTGGAACCTTTGCCAGATCATCCTTGATTGTGCCTGCTACTTGTGTTTTGAATCTTCCTACGTTACGATGACGGAACTATTATCAAACCATCGCCGCCAATACGAGCACATCCACGGAATGACAGCGCGCAATCTTATGGTGAATCACACCTATCATATCGGTAAGTGAGTGATTCTGCGCCTGGCGACGTCGGCTATTTGAACTCCATGCCCTAAATATACTATGCTGTACATGTGACGAAACTGATATCAATGGGGAATGTTGAGGAATGCGTGGCAAAAATTATCAGATTAAATTATACATGGGAAATGATACCTGAGATAACCATGACATGGGATAACCGGAGCAAATGTGAACAAGTTATGAAGCGATAGTCCGACGTTAAAGCGCTGGTTTGATCGTATTTACATCACTTCATTCCGTGTATTTGATGTTTTGACAAGAAACACAGAATGAATGACCTGAGGATAAGCCTGGAAATACCTTAAATATCTGGTACACAGAGATGTTTTTATCACACATAAATGGACGACTTGGCACATGTTCTTCGATTACTCGTAGTGATTTAAGACGTTTTCGCTCTTCATGTAGCAAATACGTGTTTCCATAAATTTGTGTGTAGCGGAACCGGCAATTGTTAGAGCTCTGCGTGCTCACGCCTATCAAAATACTCGTACCCCTGTCTACCAGTGGTACATATACATATAAATGTTCGTCGCAGCAAGCGGGGCCACTAGCAGAGATCAGCGGACTGTCTCGGCGTGCAGAATCGCTCGACAACGTCCTCATCTTGTCGGTCGTCGGGAGGCCGATGAACACTGTTTCTGGCTTACTTGCAGTTGCATTTGTATACATCGGCACAAACAATAATAATACCGCCGTTTCCTAAGATGCATTTGCCCCTGACGATCGGATACGATCCAAGCTAAACTGTCGCGATTCTTACGAACTGGTAGCGTCTCAAATGGAAGATATAATGGGAGGCAGTCAAGCATCGCTGACCGTGAACAAAATATATGTGACGTGACATATATTTTGACCAATCACAAAGCGAGGAATTCTGAGGCACTTCTTTGAATTATTTAAGTAATTTATGGATATAAAAATTAATGAACGCTACAATCGTCTTTAAAATGAAAAAAAATCACTAGTGAAACTTGAACAAAAAATACAGTCTGTCCCAACATGAAACTTGTCCATTTGCAGTTCAAGGTAATTTTTTAGTTCTTAGAATCTCTTTTTCAAATGCAATATATATGAAAATGGTTAACACAATGCGACCACTCATTTCCTCTGCAAATGGATACTTTTCAGTTGGCAGACAAAATAACACTAAAAAGGGGGCTTGGAGTTTGGTAATATAGCAGTACAAATAATGATCAAAAGAAGGAAATAAGGTGACATAACCTAACCTAGCCTTCCATGCAAGAAAGCAAATTATTTTTGCATTTAAAATTTCAAATCATTCTTATATTTTAACATTTTCTAATAACAAAACGAACATAACCTACCCTAACCTAGCGTGACCTGCTTTTGCGGGTGAAAAGAAAAGACTAGTCTAACCTAGTGAAACCTTACCACTTTGTTGGCTTCATGAAGGTAAAATGTGTGCAAAATTTGTTTCATGGATACATTAACCTGCAATAATGCTATTGACCAGGCCAGGTTAGGTAATGCTAGAGTTAAACAAATGAAGTCGTATGTTGTTTTTATTATATATTACCTCATTCCAAGCGACCATAAGCAGTCGACCCACTGCAAAAATAAACAACCCGTGGGTGAAATGAGCCAATCCTGACCTATTGGCCTTGGCTCTGGCTCCTTGTCGAGCCAATTCTGGATACTTACATCATCTGGCAAGTTTTCACTTCTCCTCTCTCTCTCTCTCTCTCTCTCTCTCGCTCTCTCGCTCTCGCTCTCTCTCTGCAACATCATTTCCACCCGCGGTAGGACTCAGGAGGCAGCCTATATATATATATATATATATATATATATATATATATATATATATATATATATGTATATAGTACACTTGTACCAAAAAGAGTACAAGCTAGTATCGCTAGTACTCTGCGATACTAGCTAATGCTTATATGACAATTTTAACCGATTTAAGTCAGCCTGAACTTTACTGCTTTGTCGACTGCTGTACTGCTTTGTCGACTGCCTGGTGACACTCGGGCCACACAATTATGACGCACATGCGGAAGATCACTGGAACACCCCACGCACGGTCTTTGCCAGAACTGACGAGGAACGTGCTGACCTGTAGCGCCTCGATAGCTTCCCGGGATGCGGTACGAGCCGTGTGCTGAGATGTGATCCTGCACTGCTGTGAGAGCCCTTACCTGAAGTGTTTGTTGGTGTTGCAGCCTCCTCACGAGCTCGTAGTTCACACTCGGGTGGCCTCCTCGCGAGCTCGTAGTTCACACTCGGGTGAAGCCTCCTCACGAGCTCGTAGTTCACACTCGGGTGAAGCCTCCTCACGAGCTCGTAGTTCACACTCGGGTGAAGCCTCCTCACCAGCTCGTAGTTCACACTCGGGTGAAGCCTCCTCACGAGCTCGTAGTTCACACTCGGGTGAAGCCTCCTCACGAGCTCGTAGATCACACTCGGGTGAAGCCTCCTCACGAGCTCGTAGATCACACTCGGGTGAAGCCTCCTCACGAGCTCGTAGATCACACTCGGGTGAATCGAACATGAGCCAGTCAGCTGCTGTATTAATCCTTGGTCAGATTCCTGATTTCCTCGCTGTAATGACGGTGGAGCAAGCACACTGAAAAAAACAGTTTGAGAATATATGCGAAAAGTCCTCGCAAGAAACCAGAGTTTATGATCAATGGAGAAGGAACGCTAGTTTGAGACTCAAATGCAGTTTCATGATAGAGCACTTCATCGTCATACTCTCTTGAGTCATGTAGAAAGTCTCAGTTTTCAAAGGATATTTCGAGAATCTTTGTTGGTGTCAGATGATTCTTCTGACTGGTTTCAGCGGAAGGTCGTTGATCCCGATCGCGGCGAAACGAGTCTGCGCATGCGCGCCACCGATCATTTTCAGGCTGCGTGCACGGTAACTAGAGAGAGACTGCGTGCTGGCGGCCATTGCGTTTTTGTCCGCCGCTGGCTTTGCGACTGTTGGGCACTGCAGTGTATGGAATGGAGCGACCTCTGAATGGTAAGCCATGGCATTGTATTGGATATGTATATTGGAAGGGCCTATAGCCAGGTCAAGTATCTCCCTGAGTATATCTATACCCTGGCTGTGATAGTTTGTTTTGCAATACTAGAAAGCTGATTGGTACAAAAACATACAATTTAACCTAACCGAGGTTATTCGACCCTGGAAAATTCGTGGTAAATAACCTAACATAATTAGTGTATTATTTTATTTTCTTATTTCATTCACCTAAACCTTAGATTTAGCCCAGGGATCAATAAATATGGTGGCCCAGGGATCAATAAAATGGGAGCCTTTGGCCACCATATTTATTGATCCGTGGACTAAATTTAAGGTTTGAGTGAATGGAATAAGATAATAAACAATATTCTAATTATGATAGGTTGGGTTTCCAACCATTTTATGCCTCCAAACACTTTGGTTATGTTTCAAGTTATGTTTTTGTAATGCGTGCTGTAGCTTTCTCATATTGCCAAAAAAAATATTGCGGTCTCATATTGCGGTCATGACGTAGGCGCAAGGGTTACGTGTTGTGGTAGATGCAGTTGTGGTGCATGCGGTGTGCCAAGAATCACTCGTTTGTGCTTGTGCCCATCTCTCAGTAGACGGCGTTCTTGTCTTTGTTTGTTGACAATCCTGTTGAACGTCAGCCGTGGCAGTTGCGCTGTTGGATGTGGCTGGACTGGAAGTCTGTTCTGAATAAAAGTGTTTTTCCCCGGAGCAGTTTTCTGTTTGGAGGGTTAATTATTGGAAGCAGAGGCGATGACTGATGAAATTCGCGTCGGATTTAAAGAGCTGGAGTGAATTTTTTGGAATGGATTTTGTGAGAAGAAAGGTCGTTCTCAGAAAAGCCGTTTCAATACAAATTGAGACTTTATTTCATTCTCAGCTGAGAAGGGAGGTTGCGATCCGAGACCATAACCCATTCTCGCAAGAGTACATTTTAAATATACATGCTCTATTTTGAGGGTTCAAATCGGCATCGTGCGATCTCGATTTTTAGTTTCAAGTGAGAAGGTTTATCGCTCTCAATGTTAGCCTAAAAAGGGTTCTCACATGAGAACGTTTTTCGGTGTGAGAACGGGTGTTCTCTGATTCACCCGAACAGAGTTCTGATTTTGAGTGGTCTGATTTGAATAGGGAAAATGAGAACGATAGATGTTCTCTGAGAACGAATAAGGTTCTCACCTTTTTCTCAGTGCAGGCTTGGCAACCAGGTCAGAAACAAGGATTCGGAGTGGTGATGCGCAGCTTGATGTGCACGTCGGATTCGGTTCGGGTGCAGGACCAGCCACCTGCATAAGTTGAATCCTTCCTCGAAGAACCGCAGATTGGGATGAGCTAAGGATTGATCTGTGGAGGTAATGACATGCCAAGTTCGGTTTAGTGCTATTGGATTGCCATTACGCATTCATACGCGTGACTAACGGTTAGTACGCGTGCCTGGTAGGCAGGCGTATTCGTTAGGCTGGCAGGTAGGCAGGCGTATTCGTTATGCTGGCAGGTAGGCAGGCGTATTCGTTAGGCTGGCAGGTAGGCAAGCGTATTCGTTAGGCTGGCAGGCATGCAGGCGTATTCGTTAGGCTGGCAGGTAGCAGGCATATATGCCAAATATTCTATCATTGTCGATGCCCCCCCACCCACCCTCCCAAAAAAGGTAGACATATATAAGCAGTCACGCCTACTCATATAATGGTGGGGGGGGGGGGCACACATTATATTTTGCACATGTCACATGCATAGGGTCAAATGATGTCAAGGTCAAACCAGATAATTAAGGTCACTGCGCATTTGTATTGAACTGCAGCACGTGATGCATGCTTGTCAGTCAAATTTCACACCAGATAAGAAAATCGCATCTTGTAGTTATACACTTGTACCAAAAAGGTGACGCATTCATGCTACGTATGCGTAGCGTGTATCATATATGCTACGCAACGTAAATGCTAATTATCACGCTCTGCATGCAGCGCTATGCTATTCATCTCGCCATTCCTTTGCTGATCACCGCCGTATAATAGCCGAGGGCCACACCGCAGTAAGCGTATGTGATGAATTCCAATTTAGTGAGCATGTTAAAGAAGTAAAAGAGAAAGCCAGATATTTTCATCAGAATTTTACACATTTTCAAGTCGGACTTACCCAGAACATCCACTGACCTCAAGGATAATGCTTAGTCACGTACCAGCACATTGCTATTGCTATGGTGAATGGTCAGTAAATGAACGAGCACGTTGTCCTTGCAAATTCACCAAAACACCTGTGAAACATGAGACAATCACTCATACAAAGCATGCACGCTTGCACTCACCTGGTGTTCAATTACGCCATGTGCTGGTCTTAAAATTGGCCGGACATCTTTGAACGCTTGATGACCCAGGGTGTCTTCAGTCGCGTGCATTCATTCAAGTTGATCCTTCATTTATTGGGCCATTAGTGGTGACAGGTGAGAACATTAATTACTCTTTAACACAATACTGACAGAGATATGGCGGCCGTCAACTCTATGTTCCTAAAGCATAGATGATCATTTAATGACAATCGGAGTTTGAGATTGCTGGCGGTAGTTGTTCAGACGCCAGTCAGGAAACACCGAGGGCGAAGCAGTGTCGACTCGTGGTTGATGCTAGACATACCGACATCGTGATAACCTGCTCCTTACCAATAATGCAATAAGCTTTCTTAGAGAAATGGCACATGCTGATCTCAGTCGATCCATTAGTCCAGTTGCATTGTAATGGCACATGTTGATTTCAATTGATCCCTTGTTACCATTGTGTTGTAACGGTACATGCTGATCACAGTTAATCCGTCCAGTTCATCCATCCATCCGTTTTATTGTAACGGTACATGGCGGTACAATTCATCACTTATTACCGTTATATTGTAACGGTACATGCTGATCACAGTTAATCCATCCAGTTCATCCATTCATCCGTTTTATTGTAATGGTACATGGCGGTACAGTTCATCATTTATTACCGTTATATTGTAACGGTACATGCTGATCACAGTTAATCCATCCAGTTCATCCACCCATCCGCTTTATTGTAATGGCACATGGCGGTACAGTTCATCACTTCTTACCATTATATTGCAACGGTACATGCTGATCACAGTTAATCCATCCAGTTCATCCATTCATCCGTTTTATTGTAATGGTACATGGCGGTACAGTTCATCACTTATTACCGTTATATTGTAACGGTACATGCTGATCACAGTTAATCCATCCAGTTCATCCATCCATCCGTTGAATTGTAACGGTACATGGCGGTACAGTTCATCACTTATTACCGTTATATTGTAACGGTACATGCTGATCACAGTTAATCCATCCAGTTCATCCGTCCATCCGTTGAATTGTAATGGTACATGGCGGTACAGTTCATCACTTATTACCGTTATATTGTAACGGTACATGCTGAGCATAATTGATCCGTCCAGTTCATCCATCCATCCGTTGAATTGTAATGGTACATGGCGGTATATTTGATCCCTTGTTACCGCTGAATTGTAATGGTACATGGCGGTACATTTGATCCCTTGTTACCGCTGAATTGTAATGGTACATGGCGGCACAGTTCATCCCTTGTTACCGCTGAATTGTAACGGTACATGGCGGTACAGTTGATCCCTTGTTTCCGCTGTATTGTAATGGTACATGGTGATGACCATTACAGTTCATTCCATGTTCTACTCGGTGAACACGAACTGCATGTGAAAATGGTTGAATGATGCGCGTGAACTTGTAAATCATGGAGTTAAATTTACTGATTCAGATCGAAATGCAAGATATGTCCCGACGATTTGATTATATTGCCTCCATCAAGTGCTAGACAAATGGATCGAGATGCGACAGATGCGACAGTACCTTCCTATATCTTGTTTCCCTTATGAAGACACCATAGTCGAAACGTCGGGAAATATGTTTGAATTTCGATCTGAAGTCATACAGTTTCACTCAATTGATTTGTAATTTCGCGGTCATCATTCCACTATTTTCACCAATCTGTTTCTCCGACAACTCAGCAACTACATGTGGTAGACTGAATTCGATAATAATACTTTTTAGACCATATATGCCACTGTGAATTCAATATTGTTTACAGTATCCGTTGATACTCTCATCTATTTTACGTTCAAAACTGGTTCCCCTCAATTTGGAAATGAGAGAATCCTCATTCCAAGTTGAGTAGTCTACAATGCTTTCAGACGACTCCACTCAACAACGCAATCTCAAAAGCAATTGAGTTAATCTGAAAATGGCATGTGCATGTTAATGTTGAGCTGTCTGCCTTTTCCGTTGAACCATAATTCCTCATCGGTTTTCTGTCAGTTCTCAATTAGTTACGTCTTTGCAATAGGTTTGCACCAACTTTGTGGGAATAGTACTAAGCTTAGGTCTGTGCAAGCACAAGGTTTTTATTTGTGCTAACTTTGTATCTACTCTAATTGTGAAACGGTGTTCACGCTGTGTTCATTTGGTAAAGCAATGGTTACTATAGGTGCTATATAGGTGGGCAATAAAGCGCGTGCCTGCTATTGACTTTTTAAGCTGCTTGCAGTTGATTAAATCTAGCACCGACTTGTGGAAACTTAGTCATAAAATTGCTCTCAATATCAGTTGCTACTTGTATTCAGATCCCTTCGGCCAAGCCCGGCCATTTTGAGACCATGGGCTGACGGAAATAGAGAACACAGAGAGCAGGGTAGCAAGGATAGGGTGTGCGGTGCGTCAGGTTGAGGGATGATTGGATACGGCATCGTTTTGAACCCAACACGCAGGGATTGAGCTTTGTGGGGAAAACCTACTGATGTCCGTTTGTATAGTTATTTTTTTTATTTTTAGGAAAGCTACCATATATGCCGTGTTTGATGATACCGGAGTGGTATCGCTCTGAGTCCTGTGTGCGATTGTCCCGGACGTTTGGAGATTGATGACAGATTGGTGCACCGCCGCAACGGCGACATATGGAGCAGTCACCGCCAAACGTGGTGGTGTCTTGGGGAGGCAGCCACCGCCAAATGTGGCTGGTGTCCTTGTGCTGGAATGCAGCCACCGCCAACTGTAGCTGGTGTCACTGAGGCCGATATGCAGCCACCGCCAACTGTAGCTGGTGTCACTGAGGCCGATAATGCGCCAAGGAACCTGCTGTGTGCTGATTTGCAGTAGGAGTTTTTTTTTGTATCGCCGCGATCTTTGCTACTTGTTTTCCGTGGGCTCCATCTTTGCATCTGCTCAAAATGTCGGTGATAGATGTTGAGCCAGTGTCGTGTTGGGTCAGTGTCGTGTTGGGCCAGTGTCGTGTTGGGTCAGTGTCATGTTGGGCCAGTGTCGTGTTGGACCAGTGTCGTGTTGGGCCAGTGTCGTGTTGGGTCGGTGTCATGTTGGGCCGGTGTCATGTTGGACCAGTGTCGTGTTGGACCAGTGTCGTGTTGGACCAGTGTCGTGTTGGGTCGGTGTCGTGTTGGGTCAGTGTCGTGATTGGCTGACACTGGTGTAGGATCACGTCGTGTTCTCTTTTCAATGTAACTTCTTATTTGACTTCTTCAGCTGCCACGACCATGAAGTGGGCGTTTAGCACTAACATTCTGGTTTGGACTGGACCTATTCTGAGATTGATGCTTCTTGGATGATGAGCCCAAATAAAACCATTAACTTCTATATATTGCACAAAAATTAACGGACAAGTGCGCTTGATCCGTCGCAGTTCCCTAGAAATGTCTTCAACCCCCCACTCCCCGGGACCTGAACCGTCTCTGTTTCTTCCACACACTGCGCCAATAATTAAACGGTGTGCCAAATCGCTTTCCTCTGAAAAACATTGTTTTCCATTCGTCGGCCAGTCAGCTGCCGTTTCCAGCCAACCGGACCGGAAGCGACCGCAGCTGTTCCTGGCAGCACAAGCCGGTGTGATTTCATTCGGTATTATCCGCAGCCAGGGGCACATTGCCAGCTGGGTGGTGGGGTCCGTCTCAGGGACCGCGGTATGTGTGTGCCGGAACATGGCGTGGTGGGGTCCGTCTCAGAGACCGCTGTATGTGTGTTCCGGAACATGGCGTGGTGGGGTCCGTCTCAGGGACCGCGGTATGTGTGTTCCGGAACATGGCGTGGTGGGGTCCGTCTCAGGGACCGCTGTATGTGTGTTCCGGAACATGGCGTGGTGGGGTCCGTCTCAGAGACCGCTGTATGTGTGTGCCGGAACATGGCGTGGTGGGGTCCGTCTCAGAGACCGCTGTATGTGTGTTCCGGAACATGGCGTGGTGGGGTCCGTCTCAGGGACCGTTGTATGTGTGTTCCGGAACATGGCGTGGTGGGGTCCGTCTCAGGGACCGCTGTATGTGTGTGCCGGAACATGGCGTGGTGGGGTCCGTCTCAGGGACCGTTGTATGTGTGTGCCGGAACATGGCGTGGTGGGGTCCGTCTCAGGGACCGTTGTATGTGTGTGCCGGAACATGGCGTGGTGGGGTCCGTCTCAGGGACCGTTGTATGTGTGTGCCGGAACATGGCGTGGTGGGGTCCGTCTCAGGGACCGTTGTATGTGTGTGCCGGAACATGGCGTGGTGGGGTCCGTCTCAGGGACCGTTGTATGTGTGTGCCGGAACATGGCGTGGTGGGGTCCGTCTCAGGGACCGCTGTATGTGTGTGCCGGAACATGGCGTGGTGGGGTCCGTCTCAGGGACCGTTGTATGTGTGTGCCGGAACATGGCGTGGTGGGGTCCGTCTCAGGGACCGTTGTATGTGTGTGCCGGAACATGGCGTGGTGGGGTCCGTCTCAGGGACCGTTGTATGTGTGTGCCGGAACATGGCGTGGTGGGGTCCGTCTCAGGGACCGCTGTATGTGTGTGCCGGAACATGGCGTGGTGGGGTCCGTCTCAGGGACCGCTGTATGTGTGTGCCGGAACATGGCGTGGTGGGGTCCGTCTCAGGGACCGCTGTATGTGTGTGCCGGAACATGGCGTGGTGGGGTCCGTCTCAGGGACCGTTGTATGTGTGTGCCGGAACATGGCGTGGTGGGGTCCGTCTCAGGGACCGCTGTGTGTTCCGGAAATGGCGTGGTGGGTCGGTGCCGGAACATGGCGTGGTGGGGTCCGTCTCAGGGACCGTTGTATGTGTGTTCCGGAACATGGCGTGGTGGGGTCCGTCTCAGGGACCGTTGTATGTGTGTGCCGGAACATGGCGTGGTGGGGTCCGTCTCAGGGACCGTTGTATGTGTGTTCCGGAACATGGCGTGGTGGGGTCCGTCTCAGGGACCGTTGTATGTGTGTGCCGGAACATGGCGTGGTGGGGTCCGTCTCAGGGACCGTTGTATGTGTGTGCCGGAACATGGCGTGGTGGGGTCCGTCTCAGGGACCGTTGTATGTGTGTGCCGGAACATGGCGTGGTGGGGTCCGTCTCAGGGACCGCTGTATGTGTGTGCCGGAACATGGCGTGGTGGGGTCCGTCTCAGGGACCGCTGTATGTGTGTGCCGGAACATGGCGTGGTGGGGTCCGTCTCAGGGACCGTTGTATGTGTGTGCCGGAACATGGCGTGGTGGGGTCCGTCTCAGGGACCGCTGTATGTGTGTGCCGGAACATGGCGTGGTGGGGTCCGTCTCAGGGACCGCTGTATGTGTGTGCCGGAACATGGCGTGGTGGGGTCCGTCTCAGGGACCGTTGTATGTGTGTGCCGGAACATGGCGTGGTGGGGTCCGTCTCAGGGACCGCTGTATGTGTGTGCCGGAACATGGCGTGGTGGGGTCCGTCTCAGGGACCGCTGTATGTGTGTGCCGGAACATGGCGTGGTGGGGTCCGTCTCAGGGACCGCTGTATGTGTGTGCCGGAACATGGCGTGGTGGGGTCCGTCTCAGGGACCGCTGTATGTGTGTGCCGGAACATGGCGTGGTGGGGTCCGTCTCAGGGACCGCTGTATGTGTGTGCCGGAACATGGCGTGGTGGGGTCCGTCTCAGGGACCGCTGTATGTGTGTGCCGGAACATGGCGTGGTGGGGTCCGTCTCAGGGACCGCTGTATGTGTGTGCCGGAACATGGCGTGGTGGGGTCCGTCTCAGGGACCGCTGTATGTGTGTGCCGGAACATGGCGTGGTGGGGTCCGTCTCAGGGACCGCTGTATGTGTGTGCCGGAACATGGCGTGGTGGGGTCCGTCTCAGGGACCGCTGTATGTGTGTGCCGGAACATGGCGTGGTGGGGTCCGTCTCAGGGACCGCTGTATGTGTGTGCCGGAACATGGCGTGGTGGGGTCCGTCTCAGGGACCGCTGTATGTGTGCCGGAACATGGCGTGGTGGGGTCCGTCTCAGGGACCGCTGTATGTGTGTGCCGGAACATGGCGTGGTGGGGTCCGTCTCAGGGACCGCTGTATGTGTGTGCCGGAACATGGCGTGGTGGGGTCCGTCTCAGGGACCGCTGTATGTGTGTGCCGGAACATGGCGTGGTGGGGTCCGTCTCAGGGACCGCTGTATGTGTGTGCCGGAACATGGCGTGGTGGGGTCCGTCTCAGGGACCGCTGTATGTGTGTGCCGGAACATGGCGTGGTGGGGTCCGTCTCAGGGACCGCTGTATGTGTGTGCCGGAACATGGCGTGGTGGGGTCCGTCTCAGGGACCGCTGTATGTGTGTGCCGGAACATGGCGTGGTGGGGTCCGTCTCAGGGACCGCTGTATGTGTGTGCCGGAACATGGCGTGGTGGGGTCCGTCTCAGGGACCGCTGTATGTGTGTGCCGGAACATGGCGTGGTGGGGTCCGTCTCAGGGACCGCTGTATGTGTGTGCCGGAACATGGCGTGGTGGGGTCCGTCTCAGGGACCGCTGTATGTGTGTGCCGGAACATGGCGTGGTGGGGTCCGTCTCAGGGACCGCTGTATGTGTGTGCCGGAACATGGCGTGGTGGGGTCCGTCTCAGGGACCGCTGTATGTGTGTGCCGGAACATGGCGTGGTGGGGTCCGTCTCAGGGACCGCTGTATGTGTGTGCCGGAACATGGCGTGGTGGGGTCCGTCTCAGGGACCGCTGTATGTGTGTGCCGGAACATGGCGTGGTGGGGTCCGTCTCAGGGACCGCTGTATGTGTGCCGGAACATGGCGTGGTGGGGTCCGTCTCAGGGACCGCTGTATGTGTGTTCCGGAAATGGGGGGTGCCGGACCTGCTGTATGTGTGTGCCGGAACATGGCGTGGTGGGGTCCGTCTCAGGGACCTGCTGTATGTGTGCCGGAACATGGCGTGGTGGGGTCCGTCTCAGGGACCGCTGTATGTGTGTGCCGGAACATGGCGTGGTGGGGTCCGTCTCAGGGACCGCTGTATGTGTGTGCCGGAACATGGCGTGGTGGGGTCCGTCTCAGGGACCGCTGTATGTGTGTGCCGGAACATGGCGTGGTGGGGTCCGTCTCAGGGACCGCTGTATGTGTGTGCCGGAACATGGCGTGGTGGGGTCCGTCTCAGGGACCGCGGTATGTGTGTGCCGGAACATGGCGTGGTGGGGTCCGTCTCAGGGACCGCTGTATGTGTGTGCCGGAACATGGCGTGGTGGGGTCCGTCTCAGGGACCGCTGTATGTGTGTGCCGGAACATGGCGTGGTGGGGTCCGTCTCAGGGACCGCTGTATGTGTGTGCCGGAACATGGCGTGGTGGGGTCCGTCTCAGGGACCGCTGTATGTGTGTGCCGGAACATGGCGTGGTGGGGTCCGTCTCAGGGACCGCTGTATGTGTGCCGGAACATGGCGTGGTGGGGTCCGTCTCAGGGACCGCTGTATGTGTGTGCCGGAACATGGCGTGGTGGGGTCCGTCTCAGGGACCGCTGTATGTGTGTGCCGGAACATGGCGTGGTGGGGTCCGTCTCAGGGACCGCTGTATGTGTGTGCCGGAACATGGCGTGGTGGGGTCCGTCTCAGGGACCGCTGTATGTGTGTGCCGGAACATGGCGTGGTGGGGTCCGTCTCAGGGACCGCTGTATGTGTGTGCCGGAACATGGCGTGGTGGGGTCCGTCTCAGGGACCGCTGTATGTGTGTGCCGGAACATGGCGTGGTGGGGTCCGTCTCAGGGACCGCTGTATGTGTGTGCCGGAACATGGCGTGGTGGGGTCCGTCTCAGGGACCGCTGTATGTGTGTGCCGGAACATGGCGTGGTGGGGTCCGTCTCAGGGACCGCTGTATGTGTGTGCCGGAACATGGCGTGGTGGGGTCCGTCTCAGGGACCGCTGTATGTGTGTGCCGGAACATGGCGTGGTGGGGTCCGTCTCAGGGACCGCTGTATGTGTGTGCCGGAACATGGCGTGGTGGGGTCCGTCTCAGGGACCGCTGTATGTGTGTGCCGGAACATGGCGTGGTGGGGTCCGTCTCAGGGACCGCTGTATGTGTGTGCCGGAACATGGCGTGGTGGGGTCCGTCTCAGGGACCGCTGTATGTGTGTGCCAGACATGGCGTGCGTGAGCTGTCCTGGGTTTGCAGTGAGGATGGCAAAGAGTGCAGATTCGGACAAAACGCGGTTTGGTTATGGCTGGAGCATTTCAACCGGCTGAATGTTCTGCGACGAGGCAGTGGGCGTTGAAGTTGCTAGAGTAGTGCAAAGCGCTTCCTTCTTCTGAACTGAGCGCTCTTGGGTTCGAATTGCACGACGTCATCCTATCTGACTGAGATGTCTGGTCGACAGTGTGACTGTGACTGTGACTGTGCGACTGGGACTGTGTGACTGTGACTGTGACTGTGTGACTGTGACTGTGACTGTGTGACTGTGACTGTGTGACTGTGACTGTGTCACTGTGGCTGTGTAACTGTGACTGTGACTGTGACTGTGTGACTGTGTGACTGTGACTGTGTGACTGTGACTGTGACTGTGACTGTGTGACTGTGACTGTGTAACTGTGACTGTGTAACTGTGACTGTGTGACTGTGTGACTGTGACTGTGACTGTGACTGTGCGACTGTGTGACTGTGACTGTGTGACTGTGTGATTGTGTGACTGTGTGACTGTGTGACTGTGTGACTGTGTGATTGTGATTGTGTGACTGTGATTGTGTGACTGTGACCGTGTGACTGTGTGACTGTGACTGTGCGACTGTGACTATGTGACTGTAACTGCCACTGTGTGACTGTGACTGTGTGAATGTGACTGACCGTGTGACTGTGACTGTGGACTGTGACTGTGACTATGTGACTGTGACTGTGCGACTGTGACTGTGTGACTGTGACTGTGTGATTGTGACTGTGCGACTGTGACTGTGTGACTGTGACTGTATGACTGTGACTGTGTGACTGAGACTGTGTGACTGTGTGATTGTGAGTGTGTGACTGTGACTGTGTGACTGTGATTGTGTGATTGTGACTGTGTGATTGTGACTGTGTGATTGTGACCGTGTGACTGAGACTGTGTGATTGTGACTGTGTGACTGTGTGACTGAGACTGTGTGACTGTGAATGAGTGACTGTGACTGTGTAATCGCGACTGTGACTGTGTGACGGTGTGACTGTGACTGTGTGACTGTGTGACTGTGACTGTGCTACTGTGACTATGTGACTGTAACTGCCACTGTGTGACTGTGACTGTGTGAATGTGATTGACCGTGTGACTGTGACTGTGTGACTGTGACTGTGACTGTGTGACTGTGACTGTGACTGTGTGACTGTGACTGTGTGACTGTGACTGTGTGATTGTGACTGTGCGACTGTGTGACTGTGACTGTGTGAATGTGACTGACCGTGTGACTGTGACTGTGTGACTGTGACTGTGTGACTGTGACTGTGACTGTGTGACTGTGTGACTGTGACTGTGTGATTGTGATTGTGTGAATGTGACTGACCGTGTGACTGTGACTATGTGACTGTGACTGTGACTGTGTGACTGTGACTGTGTGACTGTGACTGTGTGATTGTGATTGTGTGACTGTGACTGTGTGACTGTGACTGTGTGACTGAGACTGTGTGAATGTGACTGACCGTGTGACTGTGACTGTGTGACTGTGACTGTGATGTGTGACTGTGACTGTGACTGTGTGACTGTGACTGTGTGACTGTGACTGTGTGATTGTGATTGTGTGACTGTGACTGTGCGACTGTGACTGTGTGACTGTGACTGTGTGATTGTGACTGTGCGACTGTGACTGTGTGACTGTGACTGTATGACTGTGACTGTGTGACTGAGACTGTGTGACTGTGTGATTGTGAGTGTGTGACTGTGACTGTGTGACTGTGATTGTGTGATTGTGACTGTGTGATTGTGACCGTGTGACTGAGACTGTGTGATTGTGACTGTGTGACTGTGACTGTGTGATTGTGACTGTGCGACTGTGTGACTGTGACTGTGTGACTGTGACTGTGTGATTGTGATTGTGTGACTGTGACTGTGCGACTGTGACTGTGTGACTGTGACTGTGTGAATGTGACTGACCGTGTGACTGTGACTGTGTGACTGTGACTGTGACTGTGTGACTGTGACTGTGTGACTGTGACTGTGTGACTGTGACTGTGTGATTGTGACTGTGTGACTGTGACTGTGTGACTGTGACTGTGTGACTGTGACTGTGTGACTGTGTGACTGTGACTGTGACTGTGACTGTGACTGTGTCACTGTGTGACTGTGTGACTGTGACTGTTGACTGTGTGTGACTGTGACTGTGATGCTGTGACTTGTGTGACTGTGTGATTGTGTGACTGTGACTGTGTGACTGTGACTGTGTGATTGTGACTGTGTGACTGTGACTGTGACTGTGACTGTGTGACTGTGACTGTGTGACTGTGACTGTGTGACTGTGACTGTGTGATTGTGACTGTGTGACTGTGACTGTGTGATTGTGACTGTGTGACTGTAACCGTGTGACTGTGACTGTGTGACTGCGACTGTGACTGTGCGACTATGTAACTGTGTGACTTCGTGACTATGACTGTGTGACTGTGTGACTGTGACTGTGTGACTGTGTGACTGTGACTGTGTGACTGTGACTGTGTGACTGTGTGACTGTGACTGTGTGACTGTGACTGTGTGACTGTGACTGTGACTGTGTGACTGTGACTGTGACTGTGACTGTGTGACTGTGACTGTGTGACTGTGACTGTGTGACTGTGACTGTGACTGTGTGACTGTGTGACTGTGACTGTGTGACTGTGACTGTGTGACTGTGACTGTGTGACTGTGACTGTGTGACTGTGTCTGTGTGACTGTGACTGTGTGACTGTGACTGTGTGTCTGTGACTGTGTGACTGTGACTGTGTGACTGTGACTGTGTGACAGTGACTGTGCTGTGTGACTGTGACTGTGTAAATGTGTGACTGTGTAAATGTGTGACTGTGACTGTGTGACTGTGACTGTGTGCCTGTGACTGTGTGACTGTGCGACTGTGTGACTGTGTGACTGTGACTGTGACTGTGTGACTATGACTGCGACTGTGTTACTGTGTGACTGTGACTGTGTGACTGTGACTGTGTGACTGTGACTGTGTGACTGTGACTGTGTGACTGTGACTGTGTGACTGTGACTGTGTGACTGTGACTGTGCTGTGTGACTGTGACTGTGTAAATGTGTGATTGTGACTGTGTGACTGTAACTGTGTGACTGTGACTGTGTGACTGTGACTGTGTGACTGTGACTGTTTGACTGTGACTGTGCGACTGTGTGACTGTGACTGTGTGACTGTGTGATTATGTGACTGTGTGATTGTGATTGTGTGACTGTGATTGTGTGACTGTGACCGTGTGACTGCGTGACTGTGACTGTGACTGTGACTGTGAATGTGACTGTGACCGTGTGACCGTGTGACTGTGACCATGTGACTGTGACACTGTGTCACTGTGTCACTGTGCCTTGGACTGTGACTGTGTTACTGTGTGCCTGTGACTGTGTGACTGCGTGCTTGTGTGCAGGGGTAAAAAAACCATCAAGTTGGTCGCCGACCAAACCGAAGCAATCGTGCGTGGTCGCCTACCCAAAAAGCGTACAAGGAGGTAAATGAGCAATATGAGCATGTGGCACTTTGCCTTCGAATAACAAATTTGTTGCTGCTCTTCGGTTGTCCTGCAACCATGAAGGACCGTACATACGAAAGATAAACCATACATTAATTCCGACCAATATACCCGGCCCACTAGCAGTTTAAAAAAAACACGTTAAATTGACTATGACAAAGAGCCTTCGCCAGGCCCCATCTTATCGACTATAACAAAAACTAGCAACATATGGAATGTCGTGCCCAGCTAAATCCGCTCGGTCATTCTGGCTCCAGTTTATTGTTGTATATGGAATGTCGTGCCCAACTAAATCCGTTCGGTCATTCTGGCTCCAGTTTATTGTTGTATATGGAATGTCGTGCCCAGCTAAATACGATCGGTCATTCTGGCTCCAGTTTATTGTTGTACACGTTAAAAAATTGTTGTGCACATCACTCGCCACCCTAGTTATAACAAGTTGCCTTTTTGCCCCTCCACACATGAAAGAGAAGAATACTATTGCAGATAAGAAGTATGTGGTGCAACATATGTTGCAACTTCCCTAATTTGGAGGAATGGGTTATTTATCCGTCACATTATGAGGCTTAAATTGTATGGCAACAGGTACATCACAAATCAAAGTTAAACAAAAAAAACTTTCATAAGCATAACACTACAAACTTTTCAGCAATGAAGTATCCTGTTTACTGTGGGTAATAAAATGTAAATTTATGGAAACAGTGTGGTTTCTAAAATGCATGTCTCCATAGTCTTGAAACCTTAGAAACAGGTGAACCTAATACTGGATAACTACCATTGTTGCGATATTCAGCAGCACTGCATTCCACAAATTTTGTAAAGAACAGATGAATGCACAGGCGCTGGAAAACATCTGGACAATCTATAAATACCTGTGGATCTGTGCACTGCTGCAGATGTGTGATCAGCACTGGATGGACGTGCTGAGGCGGTGGTTGGCTGTTTGCTGTCACTGCACGCAGCAGTGGGATTCAATGAGGGTCCGGGGAGAGCAGACTCCTCTTCCACACAGTGAGCAGTGTCACCAAATGCACTGGAGCACCCCATGACACTGACACCAGACTGCTGGTGGCATGGACCTGATGAACACATTTTCAACCTGAATAACTAATAATAACATACCTGGATATATATATATATATATAGAACATGGTCATTGGTGCATGTTGCCATTCAACTGGGCAATGCACCATTTTCCCCCTACTTGAAGAAAGACCTCCTGAGTGCTTCACGCCTGTACAGTAATAAAGAGGGAAAGGGGTAAGCATTTAGTTGCATACCCTGTGAATTACTGTGTCAAAAATTCCTTCACAAAATATTATGGTGAAGTCAAACACAATTGGCAATCAATAGTGGTGGAAATGCACCTTTTTCACGGTGTTATGGGTTGTACTAAGGTATGTGTTGTGGGCCGTATCAAAGTTAAACAAAAAGCTTAGGACCCAAAAATTGTGCAGCATTATTCAACCACGGAACCATAACAAAATAAGTTGCACTGAACTTGATCAGCACCTTATACATCAAGTTGGGTCACACTTTGTTGTCAATTTGGGTTACATAACCTAACCCAACCATTGGGCCACAGGGTGAAATGCACACCAAAGGGACAGAGCATGCTTAGCTGACTATTGCAGATAAGAAGTATGTGGTGCCACATATGTTGCAAACTTCCCTAATTTGCAGGAATGGGTTATTTATCCTTCACATTATGAGGCTTATATTGTATGGCAACAGGTACATCACAAATAAAAGTTAAACAAAAAACTTTCACAAACACAACACCACAAACTTTTCAGCAATGAAGTGTCCTGTTTACTGTGGGTAATAAAATGTAAATTGATGGTAAAAAGTTTGTTTTGTAATATGCATGTCTCCATCATCTTGAAACATCAGAAAGAGGTGAAACTAATTCCTGGAGAACTACCATTATTGCAATATTCAGCAGCATTGAGTTCCACAAATTTTGCAAAGAACAGATGAATGCATAGGCACTGGAAAACATCTGGACAATCGATAAATATCTGAGGATCTGTGCACTGCTGCAGATGTGCATTCAGCACTGGATGGATCCACTGAAATTGTGGTTGTCTGGTCTGTCTGCTCACCGTCCCTGCACGTCGATGAGGGTGTGGGCAGAGGAGCCTCCTCCCTTACACAGTGAGCAGTGTCACCAGATGGGCCTGCTTGAAGCACAAATTATTGCAATCAGGAACAGTAAGAATAAAATTGCACAATTTAGATTTATGTGATCAGCCAGGGGTGGATCCAGGAGGGCCAATTGGGTCATGCCCCCCAAAAGCAAAAAAGGGACCCAGCCCCTCTTTTGCCCCACCCCAAAGGACATCAGTGCTTACATCTCCAGACAGCATGTACCACACTGCTCCCTCCCCCCATCCCAGGATCAAAACATGGAATACATGTGGCCTAACTAGACATCACATTCCCCCCCAGGATTGGAACATTGAATACCAGCAGGGTCCCATCAGACATCACTTCCCCCCCTAGAATGACATCAGCTGGGACCCCAGCACAGCATGGGCCCCCCTAACCCAAACTGGGTCCCCCCAGGGTGGCTTTCTGGATCCACCTCTGTGACCAGCCATCCCAAAATCATTATGCCTAGTTAAACTTGGTAGCTAGGTTGTAAAAGACTAGCAGTGCAACATGTATCCAAACCCTATCAATACTAGGATTCATTCGTTCATTTATATATGGAAAGAAGCATAGCCTATTTAGATAGGGAAATAAGCATCCTTTGTATTTTGCCACTTTTCCCCATATGATTATATATATTGTCCTTACTTTCATTTCTGGCTCATTAGTGGGTACATACCTGTGCCCCTCATCCAGCTAGACCACTGGCCACTTGTCCCCAGCTGGCTCTCTGATGGATATATCTTCTTGGGCCCACAATCACCATGCTGCTTTTTTGTGTGCCAATAAATGCTTTGTTCAGAGCCTGCCCATGTGCACCCATCATACCCACACTTGCACACCTTTCTTATCCTCTTTTTTGCTGGCTTCTCACCATCACCATCATCAACCCTCTGCTCTTCTTCTGCAATTCCAAAGCCCAACTTTGTTTGCTTCATTCTGTAACAATTAGGGCACAATGTGAATAAACTCATGCAAGATGTAAGATGGAGCAAATAATGAAAACGGGAGCCCACACCTTCCAGGGGGGGCAGGGGGGGGGGGGGGAGGGCAGGACAATGTCAATAAATGCATGATTTTTGGGGTTGGAAACAAATGGTAACCATTGACATTCTAACCTCCAAGGGCCACTCATTTGACCTCTTATGATTACATGAGACAAATTTTAAAATTTTGGTTTAGCTTTGGATACAACATTTGAAAACACCACAACTGTGATGCATTAATTGATTTCCTTTGTATTTTGTCACATTTATCAAACATTTTGACCCCCCATCCTGGACTGGTACAATTTATGGACACTGGGATGGGGGTCAGCATGTGATGCTTCGCTATACACAAATGATCCCAAATTGGAGCATGGAGAGCCCTACAGCATTCCTGAGCTATCAATGGTGGATAGCTGGAACAAGCCCCCATTGGGCAGAGCTTAAGGCAAATTTGAATGATTTTTAGAGCAATCCACAGTATGTCCTCACAAACTCACTCATGATGTTTTCTTGCTATTCTGGCTATTATGATTGCATATGATTTTGGTGCTGCTGGCATCCATACTTTGACCTAGAAACTGTCAATAACCATCTGGTCATGCACAGTAGGTCTTGAGTGCATGTATTTTACACTTTTATTGTGTTAAGCACGAACACTGTCAATGTATGGGAAAGTGGGGCAAAGTGGACCACCCTCTCTCCTGCCAGAGCCTTTTACCTCAGCCAGATTTCATTTGCCTTGTGGAAAGACCCATGGAGTGTGCATGCTTTTGGCTATTTCAGATCTTGTCTTAAGCTTTAATCTCGTGTCAAGATTTTAAAATGTTGTTTTTCCACTTTCTGATACAATTTTTTTCAATAAACGGAAATTTGTAAATCTTAACAACTAGGTAAGACCGATTTTTGTTTCTAATACCTATGTTCTCTAAAATCAACATTTGAGTGCTAAACAAGCTTGCAGTAGCTAGGAGTCGTACTTTATAAAAATAATCCCAAGACAAATCCCAGATCCCCAAGCTTCGCT